>JAULJZ010181599.1:0-22368 GCA_032270985.1 Heliamphora pulchella | reverse complement strand
TTAAGATTCTCGATACCCGCCAATTAAATTTAATTACTGATAATTTAATTTAATCGGCATCTTGATATTTCTTAAGCTCTTCTGCTTAACTTATTTAACGTCGGATAATTAAATCCACCTGCAGGGTTTGGTCCGGTCAAAATTTATAAACTTCCTTAAGAGGTATCGTCAATCCCGATCTTTCGAAATGTGAATTTCGTCAAAAATTAATATTTGACATATAAATAATACTGCTGTCCAACTTACCGGGAATATAGACCCATATAAGATCGCGCCCCCTAATGAATCAAAACAACGAATATTAAATATACGCAAATCAATAATTATTTTAGGATTAAGAATATAAGCACTATTCATAATAATCATGGGGTATGAATTAATTTATATAGTCAATATAAAATTAATTACCCCAAATGTGTCGTTCAATACATACAAAGTGTACTAATATAGAGAGTCGAAACAATAGACGACACTATTATCTATTCCTCGTAAGTAAAACAGCCCTACTAAAATTCTGTGCTATAGTCGTACGATGGTATCCATTTCCATCTAAACTGTGAACATAAAACTTATATTGTGCGAGAACCTAAAATCTGATCTTCTGTGTGCAAACCGTACTCTACACACCAGATTAAATAGTATACAGAATATTGAATATCCATACATAACAAATAAATGATATACATACATTGCTCATAAAAATTCTCATAAAATAGAAAATTAATTTTATTAAAATAAAATTGAATACTAAAATATGATTTTTAGTATACCAATCCTAACAGAACGTCTACTATATTTTTATCAGGCTAATAAGCCTTTGTATACATAGATTTTACATATATAATATATGTATTGATAAAAGTTCGAAAGGTCCCGATACAGGGTACAATAAAGATACTGGAATGTTCCTACTCGAGGAGATAGAAAAATAATACCAGAAGGTCTTTATTCTGGGGGGAAAGAAAATAAATGTATTGATAAGAGTTCGAAATGTCTTGATGCGAGGGATAGTAAAGATACCAAAAGGTCTCTACTCGGGAGAACTTTAAAATAATATCGGAAGGTCTTTACTCTGTGGGAGACAAGAAAAGAATATTAAAGGTTCTTGCTCTAGAGGGACAGAAAAATAACACCAAATATCTCTGTTCTGGGGAGACGAAAAAATAACACAAAAGGTTCATACTCGGGGGAGCAGAAAAATATCGAGGATTGTATGGAATAAGAATGGAAATAGATATGATGTTTGGTAAAAAGTAAAAAGGTTCTAATTATATAAAGTTAAACTTTGATAATTCCACTACAAGAAATTGGTACTTTAAAGACAAAGCAGATTTGTCTGCAAAATCAGTAATTTCGCCACTAAAACCAATAGAGATGAAATCATTTCGTCACCATAATATCGTCGCAATTTTTTGCTCGCAACAGAATTATTTTTTTGTCGCCCAATAAAATGCATAGCGACGAAAATGTTCGTCGCATATTTCGAAAGGAACTTATCACCTATATACACAATTCGTCGCTAAAAATTATTTTAATTTTGAATAGAAATTCATGGCAACAAATTATTTCATCGCAAATGATAATATTAGCGACGAATATTTTTTATCGTCTAACATTGTCATTAGACAACTATCGTCGTTTCGAATTAAAAATTTAAGGCGACAAAATAATTAGCAACGTAATGTAATATTAGCAACGAAATATCATTGTCGCTAAGTTTTAACCACAAATGTTTTTTGTCGGAGAAGGTTATACTTTGTGATAAAAATATATATTTTTGTTGCAAAATGTTATATTTGGTAACAAAAAAACTACCTCAAAGAGTATAGTTGCAATTAAAAAATATTTTTTGAGACAAAAAATAACCTATTAATTGTCTCTACAAGCTGTCATTTTTGGTCTATTTTGTCGTGATAAGTAATTTTTGCGTAAATCTACATGTACCTATTTAGCCATTTAACCTGTATGAGATAATATTTTCAAATTTGTACATTTATGAAACTACCTAAAACTACCTGTTCAATTACTAATATATTTAAATTAAACATTCAACTACTTCTATAAATGCAAACATGAGTATTCCAACTTAACTATTATATAATAAAAAACAAAACGTGTCTAACAAGACAATTAGACTACATGCAAATACTACAACCAACTAAAAATAAATACAAATTCATATCAATGTCCAATAAAATAAAACAAAAGCTACCAAATCTCAAAACCAATATATATCTTGTCCATAATGATCCTCACCAATTCAATGCATATTCAATCTGCAAATACAATAGAAGAGCCACGTTAAATTCTCAAAAATCATATTTACAAATTAAATACTTTAACATCATAATCAAATATAAGAGAATATCTGCCTCACAAACTCAAATAGGATGTTCATGTTTAATTCCTAAATGATGAGTGTCGGAATACCACATTGTGTGTCGAATTCAGTGACATTTGGAGGTTATTTAGCCATTTTGAAACCTAACTCACCTATTTATAACTATTAGTTCAAGAGGAAAAGTCAAACCTATACGTGTGCCTAAATCTCACCCAAGCTGTCAAAATTCAAGTTTGCCTATTTTGATCTAATGTGTGAGAAAAAGTCAAACTACACGTAAAACGAAGCTCAAACCAATAATCAGGCGTCTCGTGCATGTACTATGTGTTCTTGCAACTTTGTTTAGTCATTACGTAGGTGTTAGTTTCAGAGCCCAAGCCTTTTCCATGGTTGTTTTACATATTACCCATGAATTTTCTATTTTCAAGCCTAAGTTTTCAAAAAATGAAAACTAGAATCGAAACTCAAAATTGGGCATATCTGTATGTACCGTGAGTTGCAACAACTTTGCTTAGTCACTACAAAAGAGTTAGTGCTAGTGCCCAAACCGTTCCGGGGTTGTTTTATATTCTCCCCCCCCCCCCCCCCCCAAAGTTTTTATTTTCAAACCCAATTTTCAAGAAAAATGCAAAAAAGAGCACGAACTCATAATCAGACAACTCGTGCATGTGCCTTAAAAAGTTAGCTCAAACCCATAACCGGGTGTCTATTGCATGTGCCAGAAATTCCAAAAACTTGATTTAGTCAAATACAGAGCTGTTAGCGCTGGTATAATTTCTGCTTGCGACTAAAACAACGAACAACGAGAAGAAGAAATATGTTTTTTTTCAACCACGAGTTAAAAAAAAACTATCATCATAAAAAACAACACACACACACACAAATTAATGTTTTCCATCATAAAGAACAAGTTCAAGCATAAAGGCAACAAAAAACTAAAAAAGCAAAAGATCGATCCACATAGTCCCCAACACTAGAAATTGGCATCCACAATTTAATTTAGAATTTTAGAATAACAACAATGATATAAGAAAAATTAGGAAGAAATCTAAAATTACAATATGAGAGGACTATACATGGGATTTCAAATCTCTATCAATGAAACAATTTTCATTAGGCATGAGTGCAGTGACTAAAAGATTAATTGGCATTTTTATAATGTCTTATAATATAAATAATTTAAGAAGACGCACCGCACTTTCAACCATAACTAGAATTGATTTGGAACCACATCTGTGTTTATTTTTCATTTGAGCCATGTTTGCGGTGTTAACTTTAGATTGTTTCTAATTGTTCAAGTGCAGTGACTAAAAGAGTAAATCTCCATTTTCGTCTATCAAAATTTTCATAATATATTAATTGATAAGAAAAAAATCAAGAGACTCACTCCCAATTGGCAATAACACCACCATTGAGAGTTGAACCATTATTTCTACTCCGCAATTGAATCTACAACCTATAAAAACCAAGCCAAACCATAAAAAAAATAAAGCTAAATGACCTCAAATGGGACATAAACAGCAGTCCTTCCTATATTTTCTTCCTAGAAAACCATAAAGCATGCTTTATCCTTCATTTTTTATTCAAAAAGTTGTGCAATACTAGAAAGTATTAGCTGCATATGTTAGCGTCACTAACTAACCTGGCTCCCTATTTAGAAGGAATGATGAAAATAAATATGAATGCAGAAACATGCAGATCACCAGAGTTCTCTTTTCAAATTATATGTCTTGGGTGAAAGCTATTATTAAGAAATATACAATTAATGCAGATGGCTGGATAAAATTGACTAAGAAGAACTCAAGCCTTTACTCTTCGACAGAGAAACCTAACTTGCTTCTCTTTCTATTTTATTATTTGGGGCATTTCACCGAACATCCAAAGACCATTGCCAAAGAAGAATAAAAACTTTGCACATAATACACAAACCAAAAAATGAAATACCAGAACATTTAGATTGTTTGATTGCTCAAAAACTCACCAAAATAAATAGGAATTGCCGTCTATAACAATAGAAGCACGAAGAAATTGACAACCCTTTTGAAGAAATTGACAAACAAAGCCTTCCAGTACTGAAGGTGCATACTCTGTCATTTCCGACAGACCAAATCATTAAACTTGAAGCTGCTCTCATGGGTAAAACTCCAGATACTCCGCGATATGATCATCGTTATTTATCAAAACGATTCAAATGCATTACTTCATACCTTTTGTTCACAAATCCAAGTCAGGCAAGATCAATGTATAATTGTTTGATTTTATGGCCACACATCAACCAAGGTACGAGGGACATATAACAGAAATTAGGAAAGGTTCGCATTGCTTTTAGGAATTAACCTTCAAGAAGCAATTATTCATTTGACAAATGCAACAAGTCTCAGGCCAAATCTTCAATAACACTCAAAAAAACCCTTAATCCCCAAATCTTCAATAGTAGACTAAAAAATCCTTAATCCCCAAAACTTCAAATCCCCCAAATAACAAAATAAATCCTCCCGTTATTGTAACAATACTGATAAGAGGAGGGAGGCCTTTTTCATTGTAGAACGCAAGGGAATAGGAAAAGAATACCCAAATAGAACAACAAAAAGGGAGATGAGAGAGAGAGAGATCTAGAGAGCTTACCAATTCAATCTTCATACCAACAGAGAATATGAAAATCAGACAGAGAAGGGAGGACCAAGAGGGGAAGGAGCTTACCTACGACTGCGGATGCAGAAGACGCGGCGGCATAAGACGGTCACGAGGCAGAGAAGAGGGGCAAAGTGAAGAGGAACGGGGCGAGAGGGGAGTGCAGAGAACAGATGAGGGAGAGTGAGCGCGGGAATTAAAAGGAAGTAATGCGTTTTGGCACGCTTTGTGCGGTGGTGAGGTGAGACGTTTTGGCCCGTGTGAGCATCCCTTGTGTTGGTTTTGTTTATTTTAAATTCTTTTTTTATTTTTTGCCAGAATTTTATTTTACTTTTCTTAATCGCTTCATTAAAAAAATATATATGAATAAATTTTCTTAATCAAAAATTTTAAAAAATCATTAAATAAAAAATATAAGTAACATAAAAATTAAAAAATATTTTTTTTTTGTTCGTCTCAATGTGAGAAGTCCAAAAATTATGATATGTTGATTAAACAATAAAACAATACTATAAATAAAAATAAATAAATAAATCATTATACAAAATCAAAACTTTGTATTTGTCTCATAAGTAAAAGTATTTTATGCACGCATAAATCTTGAGATTGAAATCTTATCATGATTAAGGCATATCGTGGGCATATCGTTGAATCACGTAAATATATCACTTTAAATTTTATTTTTATATTTTTACGATTTAACTTAAATTTAAAATTATAAGTATAAATATAGTAAAATCTTATAAATATAAGTATATAACTGTAAATCTTCAAAACTAAAAATCATATTTCTAAAAATATACTTGAAATTTTAATTTATTTATACTTACTTGAGCAAGATAAGAGTAGCTGGACATGATTTGTATGTTAATAATAAACCAGGTGGCATTATTGTAAGACAATTTAACTATGAAATTAATTTTCATAGCCTCAGTAAAAAAAAAAAAAGAAAGGATGTTAGGACTTAAGTTGTTCCTCGCTAATTTTATTTATGTTATTAACGACGAAAATATGGCATCATAGAAACATAATGCATTTAACGACGAAAAAGTATTTTTTTCAGCAAAAGTCATTTGTTAATAGACGAAATAAGATCATTAGCGATGAATATATTGGCCTCATTGAAAACGTAATACAATTTGCGACAAAAAGTATTTTTCTCTCCAAAACTCTTATATTTAGCGACAAAATTGAGATTTTCTCGCCTTTTACTTGCTTTTACCGATGAAATATATTTCTCTCACTAAATTTCGTCACCAAATACCCATAATCTTGTAGTGTTCATGGCATATTAGAAATCTTGATATCTTTGAATTCACACTAGCGTAGCTAATGAATGTTGACATTTTTTAAGTGACGCATGACGGAACAAAGGAAGTGGTACCCGAGAAAGAAAGAATTACTTTGTTTATGTTTTCTACTTAAATTCATATGATTTGCATTTCTGTATTTAGCACATAGATGTATTTAAAATGTTGGATGTTAAGTGCACTAATAGTAAGCTTTGAGATTTTCTTTTGAAATGAGATTCTACGAAAGTTTGAATAAAAAAAATTTATTGACTCGTCTTCTCTTTTCATGTTTGGAGAATTCTTTTTTCAAAAAAAAAAATAGATGGCATTTTGCAAAATAAAGTGAAAGTTAAAGAACAATAGAGGCCTTCGGTAAGTCTTAACTCACTGACCGTATGACGCCCCGTCCTCCGAGCATATCGGGACATACGTAACTATAAATAAGGGAGATATTATAGCCATGCATCTATAATTACATACGATAAATACTACATCATTAAAAGTTTAGAACTTGTCCAACATACTTAATGATTACAGTTATTTAGAAAATTTAACAAAAGTTACATTATATCCGTGGAAACTAAACAAAAGATCAGAAAGAGAATATTTTACGTCTTCAAGCGGCATTGTTGGGGTCAACTGGCTCCTGCCACTTTCTCTATTCCTCAAAGTCTTCTTCTCCTATGAACATACCCTCCTCAAATTGTTCTTCTTCTTCACATGTGGTACGAATGCCATGAGCCAGAGCCCAGAAGAAAATTTCTTAAACCGTCTAATAAACTCACAACAAAATATCCTACAATACATATCGTATAATATCACATATAAATTTAAGGGCAAAGAGACAGACAATTTATCATTTTCAACAGGGCAAGCATATATAAGAACAATTGTGCGAATGCGTGATGCAGATGAATGCAAAGCAGTTGCCCAAACCAACGTATTTCCAAAACAATATCATGAATTCCACACCAGGAATTACAGAGTAGACTGCATGGTATATTGATCACTAAACCTATTCTCGTCTCGTTATGAAAGGTAAACCCTCGCCATGGCTACATGGCTAAGCCATTTTATGCAATGGCAACGGCAACGGCGTGGGGACTGGCCTTTATTAAATTTTACCCATTCTTATTCTAGGTCAACCGATCCCACCTTAAGGACCAAGATACTCATTAGGTGTCAACTCAAAGTCTAATTAAAACTAGTGACGAACCCATGGTGCCTAATTCCCCCTTTTAAAATAAATAATCTCCCATTTTATTTTCAAATATGACAACCAGGGACGCCCTAGATCCAAAGCCAAAGAAATAACGATTTTCATATAACCTAACTCCCAATGAAAGATACAAAAGGGATTCCGATAACCCAAGATGCAATATATAAATGCTCATGTTGTGCAATATACCTCTCGTGTGCAATTAACTATAACATGGCATGTAAGTATGGTATGGTACAATCTACTAAAACATAGAGTATAAGTATGCGAAGCATAAACCATGACTTATGTGACATAGGATCGAACTATCGGCATAAGTTCATTTCATCAAAATCATCATTTTCATACACCAATCATTCACCAAGCTCATATAAAGTCCATAGATTTAAATTTCACAAAGTAACATGCAATTTGTACACTTAGCCAAATTTAAGTAAATGTTTAATTGCTAATTTTAAAATTACGACATTATTTTGAAGTACCTAGACATGAATTTAATTTCTGAAATTTGAATACCAATTAGATAAAAATATTTTCTACAACTTTCATGTTTAACACTAAGATCAGATCCTAGGGCAAAGAGGTCATTTATTTTTACTTAAGTGAAAACCGTTTAGTATTTTAGAGAGAAAAAATACAAAATTTGGGCTTCTGTTGGCCACGATTTTGGGGCATCAACTCAAGGGTTATGGGTCTGATTTTTGGTGAAATTTTAGTTTAAGGTGTTCCCTACAAGTTTCATGCTTTGTGATAGAGCTAGTTGTTTGGAAAAACATTAGTGATTCTGGCCAATTTATAAAAAAAGGTTCAATCAGCCTAAAAAGGGTTTGCATAGTAGGTTTTTAACAGAGAATGATCAAAACCTTTGGGGTACCATCCGAGGGTATTTTGGCCTGATTTTTGCTCAGTAGTTATTTTAATATGTTAAATACATTTGTCATGTTTTTGAATTTTCCTATTAAAAACTTAGGGTTTCGGTCTCACAAAAATATATGATAGAGAGCTCTGTCAGTCACTAAATCTCAATATTGACTTTGGAAAAGGTCTTGACCTATCAAGACTTCATAATTTTTGCTCCTTTTTGGTGAACAGTAATATAAGCATGTCCTCCACAAGTTTTATGTTTTGACCCAAGCTCCGTTCTTACTTTAAATTAGGGTTTTTAGATCTGCAACTCAAACTGGTAAAAATTTGACACTCTTTGGATAAGATGGTATATCTGGAGTTCTACACAACGAAATCACTTCAAACCAATTTTGTATGAAAGAGAACTCAACGATCTAGGTCTGGACGTAAAAATCATGTTTAGATCATTTTTCTACAATTGGTTATGATGTTTTAAAGTTTGTGGTAGAAAGTTAGTAAGCCTAGAAAATCAAGTTATTTAGGATTTTGATAGCTTAGCTCAAGTCCTAAAACTAAAAAATATACACATGCAAGCATATGAAAAACTTGATTATACATAAACAGTCCACTATCCACACCTACGACACCTTATTGAGTTAATCTTCGTTTCTTTTTCTTAGGGTTGCTTATAAAGATGGATTGAGAGCTATTTCATGAGAGTATGAAAGAAGGTTTTAGGAGATTTACTTACCTTATTTGATTCTCAAAAGATTGTAGGAGGATGTATGGACTTAGCATTAATGCTTATACCTTCAACCCTTCTTTCTTTTTTTTTCTCCTCTCCTTCTTCTTCTTGAGAACACTTAGGATATTTTTTTGTAGTCTCTCTCTCACCCTCTTAGCCGAAATTTGAAGGACAAAAGGGTGGGGCTTAAGCTTTGTTTTTATGAGGAAAAGAAGTAATTATGGCATTTATACAAATATTAGATTTATAAATTTTCTCATTGGTTGCATGGGGTGGGTTGCTCTATTTAAGAAATTTGATATCAGATTTTGCAGGTTGAAAGTTAGCTAGGGCAGGTTTGGGTGACTCCAAATCTGATTTTGTATTTAATTAGGGTTTAAACTCAGTTTTGGTACCATTTTGTGAAAGAAAATGCATAAAATATTAATTTTATGTATTTTTTTGATATCTAAACCTACTAAAATCTACTATATTAATGTATTTATAATTAATTTAGTCTTTCTATAATTTATCAAAATTTTGATAAAAATAAATTAAATAGGTATAGACTTTTAAGCTAAATTAAGCTAGTTTGACAAAAAAATAATTTTTTAATTTATTTATTGTGTAGAGACTTTGACTAATTATTTGTTTGCTTTTATTGACTTGTATTATTATATTATTATGTATATTACTTGTATAAAAAGTATTATGTCAAAAAAATGCTTAATTAATACATCTTTTTTCATTTTTAAGCTTAAAAAGGTAAAAAAAATGCTTTTTGGGCACATTTCGCTAGGTGGCTGGCCATGCAAGGATAATTTTGTCATTTTTGTTATTATTTTGTCTTTTATTAATTAATTATATATAAATATTTAATTTTAGGTGTCTATGTGTCAAATTTTAGATTTTAAAGATTTTTTACTATACTAGAGGCAAAATGGTCATTTTACCATAATTATGAGAATTTTTTATTTTTAATTATATATTTTATGTTATTTGCTTAATTTAAGCTGTCTTGGGACTTTTTTGAGTATTAGGACTTTACCTCTGAGTATTTGATCTTTTTAGAGTTTTTGGGTCAAATTAAGGTTTCGGGTTGATTAGGGTTTCTCCTATTCATGCTGCGACCTAAATTCTCATTGTCTATCCGTCACTAATACTAGAGTTTGGGCTAGATCGCTCCATGGGTAGTTACGGTCTGGGCTATTACAACTAGGATCTTGGCCGATGTGTTACAATCTACCCTCCTTAAATAAATTTCGTTTTCGAAATTTCATATGAAAGATTGTGGATGGTTATTTGCACTTCTTTTCTTCGAAGTTGTTGTCCTTATTTACTTGAGTCATTCTTTATTGAGGATATGAATAATGTTGGGTTTATACGTTTATCACTTTGAGCTTATTGTCGTTTTGTCTTACTAGCATCTTAGACCAATAACTATACGATTCTCAAAGGTCACATCGCCTATCTGTGGTGCGGGAGTTGTCTGACTAGAGTTAACCTAAAATCCCTTGTCCTTCAAGCTTATCCTTTCTCGGAACAATGCAACAAGTCTAACTAATATATATCTTAGAGTTTGTGGATTTAGGCGTACCTCTGATCATTAATGAATACTCTTTTTTCTCTTGGGAAGGCGAGCCTTCTGTCCATTGATTTTCTTGTTGGTCAAACTGTATCATCCCTCCTGAACTACCCATTCTCTTTTTACGAATATTGTAGTTTCTTCCCCTTGGTAGCGGGTATTCAAACTTTTTATGTCCGAACTTATTACAATTAAAGCAGATCGTTGAGTTTGTCTCTTATGGAGGGTGAACGCTCCACTCTTTGCTCTCTGGTTGGCCAGGTTGCACCACCAATTTCAAACCATTTGTTCCTTGCTGCAACAAATTTGTTTGATCCTTGTAACTCTGTCCTGATTGATGGTGGTTGTAGTTTAGTTTTCTTCGTAGTGGGCACTCAGATCTTTTATCTCATTGCCTATGGCATTGATAACAGATTTTTAATTTTGGTGCCCCTCTTCCTAGTTATTCCTGTCGGTCACCTTAAGTGTAAGGTTCCGAGCATGTGATCTTCTTGTTATTTCATAGTGGTCCTCTTGGGTTGTCTTCTTCAATTCTTATCAGGCAGTGCATCATCTTATGTTCTGGCTGGTTACACCTACAACAAGCTCTTACTATTGGTTGTTATTGCCTTGTGGCCTTGATCCAGACCTCGGTTGTTCGAAAAAAAAAATTTCTTCTCAGGTACTGGGATATTTTGCACCCTTAAGTTTGATAAGAACCATGATTCTTCCTGAAATGCCTTCCCTTGTGTTTGATTTAGACTGGATGCTAGATCTTGCAAAATTTGTGCCAGGCTCGAGACTTCCACTTCCTCTTCAGTTTCACCTACTTTTGCTGAACACTCATGGTTTTGTCTTTGTCCTGCCATCTTTAAGAAAGAGAAAAGAAAAGGGGTCACTGAACTGTTCGCTAAAATTGGTTCTACTTATAAGGTGAAAACATAACACTCAATCTTCATATTAGTATAAAAAGTCTTATTCAATGAGATTATATCGTTCTTTACCATAGATTGTCATCGCAGGGCTACTATTCCAGGTTTTATATGAATTTTGGTTATTGTATTCCGGATCTCACTTTATTGACTAGCAGAGATTGATTCCAACCAATCAATTTCATTTTATTTCTATTATGTATATTGATAATCTCACAGTATTGTTCACACATAAAACCTAATATGGTTGCAAAAGCTAGTTGGGTGCTTGTTATTATAAGCGATTTTGACCGAAAATAAGAATTTCCTTCAATTTCTTTTATGCATACTCTTAACATACTTTTGATGGTTCAGAATCGGGTGTTTAGACTGCCCAGGTGAGATGCGGGTCTTAGTTAGGTTTGGTAGAGAACTTTATGTTGGTGTAAAATCTCACGGATATACTTTTTTCTTGTAGCTACCGATGTGTCGTGAGGTTTAACCAACAGAAAGTGAGTGATCTTGGTGAAGAAACCCATTGTAACTCGAATGTTGTTGTGCTCCTGATGCGATCTTGACGATTCTGATGACGAAGTCCGTAATCATATACTTTTGTCCTTATTCTAGTCTTTCCAAGTGTTGTATTATTTCTCTTAGTTTTTTTCATTTGTCCTTTACGTGCTGGTACGTATGGTTTGAATGTCTCTTCCATTACTGGATTGTTTCTCCCTGGTGGTTAGTCACTCTAGGGTAAAATGAATGTGATGCAATATCGAGTCATGTGATCTATTGTGGTTTGGCGGTTAATTCCCCCTCAAGCTCCTAATTCTCATGTCGTCGTCAGAATTCTTCATTGAAGGTGGGGATTGCAGGATTCGGACTCTATCATTTTGGTGGAAAAGCTAAAGTGAATATTGATGCGTACGGATACTCTTTCTTTATTTGCATACTAAGGGTATCCTAAACTCGAGGTTGCCTCTTATTTTTCCACTTCCCTATTGTTGGTATGAATCTTTTGCTTCCCGGTTCGTTGGATGTGTGGGTCCGTTATGAAATAGTCTTGGGAAGTTTGAATTTGGTCACATGATGGCATTGTGAGTTCCCTAGTGTGAAGCTGTTGTTCCTATTGATAGTTTACTGATAGTTTTGTTCATTTTGTCGGCTCCATTGCAACGATGTGATTAGTTGAATAAACCCTTACTTAACCATTCCTGCAATCGGGTCTTGATTTTCAAAACTTTTGTGGGTGTTGACGGTACTTTAAATTGTAATGTTGAGGAATGGTTATCTCACAATTCGAAGAGGTGTTAAGAGGGTTCCGTGCATTGTCTTAATTTTCCATGAAAGCGTTAAAGCCTAATAACTTGATATTCGGACAATCATTGTTACTCACATACCTACGAGGCAAGGTTTTGAGAGTTGTCTGGAAAAAAATACGTGAGGTTTAATAAGGATGGTCAGTTCAATTTTTTTTACTGGTCTCAAGGAAGGTGATCGCATGGAAGTGCATAGGTAAGTGTTTAGATGAGGATCTCGAATGGTATAAGCATGAGATGTAGCCGGGGTTAGAATATCTTTGGGTGGACTCCAAGAGAGTTCAAAGGCAAGGGGTCATAGTTTAAAGCAATCACTGTTGACTCAGGTTGAGAGGTCAAATGAAGCTTAGGTACATTGAAGAAAAGAGATCAACACTTTACGAGTATTACAGAAAGGAGGATCCCGGGGTCAATCTGTATGATATCAGACCTTGGCAAAAGATACGTTAAAGCAATGGGTAGCCAAACTAGATATTTTTCTTGAAGTTACGTTAGCCTAACATACTTCAATTCAAGCATCCAAGTCAACTCCCCATGTTGGAATTTTAAGAGTTCACAAAATTGATTCAGTCGGACATAGTATTGAAGCCAAGAAAATGAATGGTGGTAAAGGATTACCTACGAATGTTAATAGGTAGCATTGTTGAGGACCGGTGCTATTAGAAGCAAAGAATATTAACCGAGTATAAAAGTTGATACAAGGGTCTGGGAAGAGAAACTCGTAAGGGTGAAGTTACATGATTTTAACGGTGTTTCTTCAAAACTTAGGCTTCTCCTAGTGCTTTATTATCTAGGGGTTAGTTAACTTGTCAGTGGTTTGATCGTTTATCGAATATCCTAAGAGAGTGTCAAGATTCGGGGGTTGTTTCCATTCTTAATTGTCTTCATGTTTTTGGGATATTGCAGATTTTAGTTTAAGATTATGAGATAGCTTATGATTATGAGATAGTTTATAAAGAATTTAACAACGAACACTTGAATTTCATCTAAACACCTAACTAGTATAAAATTTTCAAGAGTTTTTTTTTAGGTAATTAATTTTTAAGAGTTCACCTAACACACATATATTATCCAACGAAGGAAAGATACAATGCCTAGTATGCTAAGGCCTAAACAAACAAATGTGGATAGAAGTAGCAAATAACTGAGTCACGTTCCCATGTCGCCTCGTAGATACCGTAGCAGCGCCACTGCACTTTCACGTGCCAAAAGCCCTCCGGCCCCATACGAGTCTTGTTAATTATGGCAATTGGTATCTCCAGGTATGTTTCTGGACTGCTAAAGTCGATTGTCGGGTTGCGTGGGTTGATGATTCCTCTCATATCCCTTGGTTTCAGTGTCTGCATCCACTTTGCATCCATTCTATCCCTTAATAGCCTTTTGAATCCCGGTCATACCTTTAGACGGTAGGTGATTTTATTGCACCTCTCGAATACCGTTAGTGAACCCATGTACCTCAAAAAAAGACTCGGGCTTTTTCCATTTCCAAGTCCTTTCGGAGTATTCTCTTACATACACCCGTTCTCCAATACGATAGTCCTTGTAGTAATCCTAGCAACTCAGTAGATTACTGCGTCCGTTGCTTCATCATCATCTGGCTTTGGTGGCAGTGCCTCTAGTGGATCTTAAAAGAAAGCGATGGCTCGCTCCTCGTTATCATCGTCGTCCTCAAGTCCCTCCTCATCGTCTGCTCTGAAGTCCACCTTGTCCCGTACTACATCAGGGTTTTCGTTTGCTCCTACTTCCTCTACCTCTTCTTCTCCCTGAGCTGGCCACTCATCCGGAAACATCCATGCTAACGAAAACACATCTACTGGGTCTTGCTCTTCAACAGGTTCTTCCTCTGGGTTCTCTTCTAGATCTTCTTCGGGATTTGAGTCTTCAGGTTCCAATGCTGCCCACGGTTCCCCAGCTGGCTTTGCGTCGAATGCCATCCTAAAGAAAGAAAGATAGAGAAAATCCTAAGGTAAAGATTTTAAGTTGTTAAAATTATATGTGATAAATTAATAGTACGGACATTCTACAAATTTCCTACGCTACAGAACTCGTAATCTCCCATCTTCTAAGGCTTGAAGGTTCACTAAACCTAGACTTTGATACCAACTGTGACGCCCTGTCCTCTGGGCACATCGGGACATACGTAACTATAAATAAGGGACATATTATAGCCATACATTTATAATTACATACGATAACTACTACATCATTAAAAGTTCAAAACTTGTCCAGCATACTTAACGATTACAGTTATCCAAAAATTTAACAAAAGTTACATTATGTCTGTGAAAACTGAACAAATAGATCAAAAAGAGAAAATTCTAGGTCTTTAAGCGGCATTGCTAGGGTCGACTGGCTCCTTCCACTCTCCCCGTTCCTCGAAATCTTCTTCTGCCATGAACATACCCTCCTTAAACTGTTCTTCTTCTTCACCTGTGGCACGAATGCCATGAGCCGGAGCCCAGAAGCAAATGCCCAAAACCGTCTAACAAACTCACAATAAAATATCCTACAATACATATCGTATAATATCCAATACAAATTTAAGGGCAAAGAGATAGATAATTTATCATTTTCAACAGGGCAAGCATATATAAGAACAATTGTGTGAGTGCGTGATGCAGATGAATGCAATGCAGTTGCCCAAACCAACGTATTTTTAGAACAATATCATGAAGCACCTAGACATGGATTTAATTTATAAAATTTGAACACCAATTAAATAAAAATATTTTCTACAACTTTAATGTTTAATACTAAGGTTAGATCCTAGGGAAAATGGGTAATTTGTTTTACTTAAGTAAAAACCGTTCAGTATTTTACAAAAAAAAATAGAGAATTTGGGTCTCTATTGGCCACAGTTTTGGGGCATCAATTCAAGGGCTATAGTCTTATTTTTGGTGAAGGTTTAGTTTAAGGTGTCTCCTACAAGTTTTATGTTTAGTGATAGGGCTAGTTGTTTGGAAAACGTTAGTGATTCTGGCCAATTTATAAAAAGGGTTTAGTCAGCCTAAAAAGAGTCTGCAGAGTAGATTTTTAATAGAGGATGCTCAAAACCTTTAGGGTACCATCCGAGGGTATTTTGGGCTACTTTTTGCTCAGTATTTTGTTTAATATGTTAGCTACATTTTTCATGTTTACCACGTTTAGATTTGGATATTAAAAACTTAGGTTTTTGGTCTCACAAAAATATGTGGCATTGAGATATGTGAGTCACTGAATCTCAATAGTGAGTTTGGGAAAGGTTTTGACATATCTTCATATTTTTGGCTCATTTGCATTGGAAAGTAAGATAAACATGTCCTCCACAAGTTTTATGTTTTGACCTAAGCCCGGTTCTTACTTTAAATTAGGGATTTTTGGTCTGCAACTCAGAGTGGCCAAAATCTGGCACTCTTTGGCAAAAATAGTATATCTGGAGTTCTACCCAACGAAATCATTTCAAACCTATTTTGTATGAAAGAGAACTCAAAATATAGGTCTGGAGATAAAAATCATGTTTAGATCAGTTTTTTACAATTAGTTATGATGTTTTAAAATTCATGGTAGAAAGTTGGTAAGTGCAGAAAATCAAGTTATTTAGGGTTTTGATAGCTTAGCTCATGTTGTGTTCATTTTTTATGTATTTTCTTTGCATGCATTTCATATACTCATACAAACCAAAACTCCAGAACATACTCAAACCAAAAAACTCAAAAATATACATATACAAGCACATGCAAAGCTTGATCATACACAATCAGATCACTATCCACACCTACGATGCCTTTGTAAGTTAATCTTCGTTTCTTTTTTTAGGGTTTTTTTATAGAGATGAATTGATGGCTATTTCATGAGAATATGACAGCATGTTTTAGGGAATTTACTTACCTTATTTGATTCTCAAAAGATTGTAGCAGTATGTATAGACTTAGCTTTAATGCTCACACCATAAACCCTTCTTCCTTCTTCTCATTTCCTTCTTTCTTTTTCTCTCCTTCTTATTCTTGAGAACACTTAAGATATTTTTTGTGGTCTCTCTCTCACCCTCTCAGCTGAAATTTGAAGGAGAAATGGGGGGGCTTAAGCCTTATTTTTGTAAGGAAAAGAAGTAATTATTACACAAATTTTGGATTTATAAATTTTATCATTGGTTGCATGGGGTGACTTTCTCCATTTAAAAAATTTGATATTAGATTTTGCAGGTGGGAAGTTGTCTAGGGCATGTTTGGGTGGCTCCAAATTTGATTTTGCATTTAATTAGGGTTTAAATTAAATTTTGGAACCATTTTGTGAAACAAATTGCATAAAATATTAATTTTATGTATCTTTTTGGTAGCTAAACCTATTAAAACCTATTATATTGGTGTATTTATAATTAATTTAGTCTTTTCATGATTTATCATAATTTTGATAGCAATTAATTAAATAGGTGTAGGCTTTTAAGGTAAATTAAGCTAATTTGACAAAAATTAACTTTTTGACTTATTTATTGTGTAGAAATTTTAAGTAATTATTTGTTTACTTTTATTGACCTATATTATTGTATTATTATATATATTATTGTATCAAAAGTAATAGGTAAAAAAAATATTTAATTAATACATTTTTTCTCATTTTTAAGCTTAAAATGGTAAAAAATTAGCTTTTTGGGCACATTTTTCTAGGTGGCCGGCCATGCAAGGTAATTTTGTTATGTTTGTTGTTATTTTATCTTTTATTAATTAATTGTATGTAAATATCTAATTTTGAGTGTTTATGTGTCAAATTTTAGATTTTTAGGACTTTTTGTTGTACTAGGGGCAAAATGATCATTTTTTCCTAATTATGAGAATTTTTAATTTTTAATTTTATATTTTATGTTATTTACTTAATTTAAGCTATCCTAGGATTTTTCTGAGTATTAAGGCTTTACCTCTGAGTATTTGGTCTTTTTAGGATTTTCGGGTCAAATTAGAGTTTTGGGTTGATTAGGGTTTCTCCTATTCATGCAGCGATGTAAGTTCTCATTGTCTATCCATCACTAATACTAGTGTTTGAGCTAGATTGATCCACAAGTAGTCATAGTCCGAGCTGTTACAACTAGGGTCTGGGACGGGGTGTTATAGACCGATCACGGACACCATGTTGAAAAATAGGTCATGACAGAAGTGGTGTCAAAGCATGATTTTTTCTTTTTTTTTAAAAAACCAGAGTTGTAGGATTAAGTACAGAATTGTTGTACCCACATATGTATCTTTTGTTCATAGCCACCGAACGATTATCCTTGAAATTCCTATTAAAAGAATGCCTGATCACCGTTTCTTTTGATGGGAAGCCTAAAAATATTTATCATGCTTGGGTTTAAGTATATCATAAATAGGAAGAAGATATCCTCCCTACATTATAGATTATAAACTCTATAGACAGTTTAAATGCTTTTAGAGGTTGTCACTTTACACCATTACTCTTAGAAACAACCCCTTATACATATGGTATGAATAACAATGCCGACAAGTTTTTGTACAAAGTAATTAAAAGTCATTAGATGTTGTCCCCAATCTAAAATGTATAAGCAAAACTTCTCTTAACTGCCGTATTACGAAATTTCTTCTAGTTCATGAGAAGCCAGAGTATTGTCATAATGCCTACCATTCAAACCCTATATTGATAGTCAATCTTTCTTGATGTAGATTTTCTAACATGAGTACATGTAAAACAATCAGTAGGGGAAACCTAGATGAATATATGACATGAGTTAATACACAAATGGACGAGATGCGTCAAATGATTCTTGAGATAGCTCAATCGCATAAGCGAGACCGACAAGCACAAAATCCAAACTCAGCCCCTCCTAATCATGATAATCCACCCCCAAATTGAGTTCAAAACCCAATAGAAGGTGCAAATATGAGGGAGTTCTTAAAAATGAGACCGCCAACTTATAAAGGAGGGCTAAATCCAGTCAAAGCCAACGATTGGGTAGCAACAATGGAAAAGATATTCAGAGTGATGATGTGTTCCAAAGCACAGAAAGTAAGTTTAGCCACCTACGAGCTCGAACGCGAGGCATAGAGATGGTGGAATTTGAAGAGGCAAGGCGACCCGCAGATGGGATGGGAGCAATTCCTAGTCTGTTTTGGAGAAATATTTCCCTCAATCCCTATGAGATGCAAAGTGCACCGAGTTCCAATAACTCAAGCAATGAGGAGAAATGATGGTTTTCGAATACGAGGCAGAATTTACTAACTTAGCTGAATACACTCCACACATGATTCACACCGAGCACATGAAGGCCCAAAAATTTGAAGACAGATTGAAGCCCAAAATTAAAAAATTGATTTGACCTCTAAGGCTAACCACTTATGCTGATGTCATTGATTGTGCGTTGATGGTAGAACGAGAGAACAATGAAAGCCGAAAGCTCTCCGTGAAACAGAAGCGTCCAACTACAAGTTCGGGAAATCCTAGAGAAAAGAACTCAAAGAAGCAAGACACGGGAGCAATAAACTGGAGGACCCACTGCTCGACGTACGGAAAGGTTCACTCAAAAATTTGTCGGAAGGCCACCAACAAATGCTACAACTGCAGCGTGGAAGGTCATATTAAGAAGAATTGCCCGAAACTCCTAGTAGCCAACGATGAAAGAGGAAACCAAAATCAAGCGATAGAGAATGCAAGAAGACCACCATTTGAGGCACAAAAGAACGACAACAACTCCCAAAGCCAGGGGAGGACGTAATCCTAGTCCTGAAAGATCGTCAGAATGAAAGGAAGTAATCACAGGTAAATTCTCCATTTATTTCTCACCCACTTACATTCTAGTGATTCAATTTAACAAAATCTTTAATATTAAGAAAGAAAGAAATATCGTAACTTTTAAATAAAATTCTCCATTTATTTCTCAACCACTGAAACTCCCTTATAGAAACGGTAGCTCTTGGCTCGGGAGCCCTCACTCTAACCCTAGTCGTCTCGGCTAATGCTCTCATTGTCATGAGCAAATCTTAAATCACATTTATTCCGCCCACTTGTTCCTACGAGGCATGCACATCCCCTTCCTCTAGAACCTGGGTATACCCGCGACCTCGACCGTGATCCCGGTCTCTACCTCATCTTAGCGACATTGCTCTGTATAAATAAGGAATGAGAAGAAGATATCAACAACAAGATCTAAACCCACTAATCTCTCACGGATAACACCGTCCCTTAACATGATACCACATAATACATATCATCACATTAACACGCCTTATGCAACACAAAACGAGGTGAACTAATTGGAATGGCACATCAATCTGAGTAACTCGTTTGGATTTCTAGTTAGAACGGACGTCGACCAAACGCCTTTCTAACTCAAATCCCAAGCTAATCGATCGGTCGCCCAAGGGAAAGGCACGTCATTCTAAGAGTCCAACCTCAATGCCCAAATACCACATAGCAAGCAAATGTTAAGTTATGTCCAAGATATTTCATGCTAACACATCAATACATGAATGTCAAACATCAATGCATACTCTCACGCAAAGGATCAACCACTCCCACGGTCTCTAGGTATTTGAATCTAAAGGTCTAATACTAATCTATAACACCCGGACCTCGTAACTAAGAAAAGCCCAAAGATCCACAAGGGAAGAGCCCATAAGAGAAACATTTTACCAAAAAGAACCATAATTTGAAGTAAAAAATACACAAAAGAAGGCTTGAAACCCTTAAATAAACACCCCTTTGAAAAAAATAGACTTCTAAACAAAAAGGTGCAAAAATCACCTAACTAGCAAGACTGCTCGAACGGTCAAAAGATTGCTCGAGCGGTCTCCCTGAAGTTGTAGTATTTTGACCTAAAAATAGAGAAACCGAGAGGTTAACAAGACTGTTCGATAGACCGCTCGAGCAGTCTATCGAGCGGTCTATCGAGCGGTCCATCGAGCGGTCCAGCTCTGGATAGTTTTTTCGAATGTGCTTTCAAAAACTTGATTTTTCACATAGAACCACTTGAAAGGATAAGACTTGCATGATACCCATTTGATAAGAATAAGAGTAAAAGAGTTGAGACAACATCTTAAAATGTTCCCAAATCATAAGAAGCCATTATGCATTTGTCGTACAACCCTTGAAACTACAACAATGTATTGTCATGCATGCAAGATATGAATGCGTGGCCTTAAGGCCTTACAAATGAATACCGACTAAAATCAAGTACCGAAACATTATATTGAATGAATTACATTTACAAAATATACATTTCTCAAAAGATATTCCTAAATGCATGTAATTCAATTCCCAAAAGTTTAAAAAATGGTCCATGAGATTAAGCCTCTCTTTGGACCACCTTATTTCTATTATCACCTAAAAAAGGTTAAGCACCATGAGCCGAGACTCGTAGGAAAAAGATTAAATATGAACATATGCATGACATGTGAGGATGATTATGTAAGTGCACCACACGTTTAAACCCAAAACCAAATCTATCTTTCTTATAAATTTCCGTACACATAATCAAGTTTCTTTCCTTATTAAAACCAACACACACACACACACACACACACATTTCTTTCTTTGATTTAATTAAGTACTAAGGTCGGACAATGCCTATAGACCCTGGCTTATTTATCACTACCGGACTACGCAAAACCCAATAGATAAATACTGGATCTATAACTCGACATAGGAGCACACATTTTCGATTTCTCTTGGAAACATCGATGGGTGAGCCACCCGAGAGGACGCTATTACAGAAATTAACCTGAATGAAGGGCTTACCTTATATTGCGCAAGTTTTTGGTCCTTCGCCGAGGAGTTACTGTTAGGAATGTATACTGAAAAGCCATGCTTTTTATGTATTTTATTCTTGATCCTTGGCATATTAATGAGAAATATTTGAGATGTTTTTGCATTCATGGTTTCATATTTATATTTGTGATGAATGAATGCATAGTCCGTATATTCTGTCCAGTATTTGACTCGGTGCATGCTGCACAGAAGATCGGGTCATAGTTTCTGACAGATTATACAGGTAGGCTCACAATCGTAGTGGACCCGGACATTCCATTGGTACGATTGTAGTACATCGTTATAGTAGCTGGTCTTGTCTAGATCGAACGGGTCGAATTCAAGTTTTGAGAATTCGATGTTCAAGCTCGATGTGGTAGTACACTTGGAGTGTATTGAGCGGGATCAACGGGATGAACAATTCTATATTGACTAAATGAATTGATCCACATCCCGTATTATCATGTATTGCACGAACTCTTAATCCCGAAGTGATTAATTGATTATGTTAAGATAGTGTACAGTACTTTGAGACATCAATGGTTGAGATTTTCTCCATGAGATCAACAATACTGATAAGTTGGGTACTGGCGTTGTTTGTTCGATGATCGATAATCAGCTAACGAAAACCACGTTCGACTTAGGTTGAGGAGTTCCCCCTCGTGTGCTTTGCTTATAGGTTTGATTATACTAAATCTGTACAGTGGATCTTTCGATCCAGCATATCAAAAGGATAAGCGGTGCGGTTGCGAGGAGAAGATGATAATTAAATCGGGTTGTCAGTAACCTAATTTATT
>JAULJZ010181588.1:0-22369 GCA_032270985.1 Heliamphora pulchella | reverse complement strand
AACAAAACCCCCCCCCCCCCACTCCAAAAAAAAAAAAAGAAAAAAAGAAAAAGAAAAACCTTCACCTTCTGTAGGGGGTGCCATATTTGCTCATATACCACTTAGACATGTGGTAGATATCTTTCATAAAACAGTTCAATCAAATTTGGTTGGTCCTCACCGTTTATTATGTATCCATCTAGATCTTTCAATTGTTCAATAAACTCACTTGTGTAGAACTAGCCAATTATCTGTTCCTATGGCTCTCTCAACAATAAATGCTAAATGTAGTATGTGAGGTGTCAGTTTTTTTGTTTTTTTGAAAAATAAATTTGAATGGATCAACTTTCTTGAGTTTGATCTCAATTATTGATTCGTCTCGAGTGAGTGCCAATATCATTTCATTAAACGATTGAAGGTTAGGATTTGTGATTTGTGACACATCACACATAGGACAAATTTCATGTCAAACTGTCCTATTTTGGTATATAGATAATGAGGGAAATGATTGGATTGCATGGCTCTTTTCATATGGATAGGCTAATCTTTGCTACGTATCAAAAAAAAAACTTAGTTTTTTGAAGCTGTTGCGTAGTTGCATGATTCTTTTGTCAGTCACGGAGAAGGTAGTGTAATATGACATTTAGAATTGCTCATTTCAGATGAAGTGAGGAATGTATTTACTTAAATTTGACTAGATCTGTTTGACTAGTCTGTGTAAATGCATTGTCTCTCCCATTAATTTGAAAGGGTGAAACCTCATTGGCATAATGCCATTCTGCAATGTTGGAACCTTTTTCCAAGTGAACTCTATGATACCAAGTGTTTCTTTGCTATCTTGGCTAATGTTGATTTTGACCCATAACAATGTCTACAAGCATTCTTGATGTGGACCATGTCACTCATCTATCACCAGTGTAATTGCTGTTTTTTAATGCTTCTTGGCAGACTAAGTAATTTCTCTTTCATTTTAATGTTCGATGGTAACGCTGTTTATGGCCACTTATTAGATGAGCTAGGAATAAATTGTTTTTGGAAGGAAGTGCGGTGGTTTTTGTAGCCGGAATGCGTCGCTGAAGGTAATTTATAAAAATACGATTCCTTAGAAAATTAGAAGTCTAAAGATTAGAAACTTCTAAAATTGGAATTTCATTCCAAGTATGACTCAAGCATCTAATATTGAACTGTTCGTTATGCAAAGAAGTTTGAGCGAGTAGCATCAAACCATACACTTCATTTTTGGATTTCTAAAGAGGGTATGCCTTCCCTAATCGGGCAGCTATTGTCACTTATTGATAGTGATAGGGATTACCTCGTCACAAATCCTCATGAAAGCCTATACAATATATGGATATGCATGTGTATTTGCTCTGCACAACTATGAGCGCTGGCATGCATACTCCCTTTGTAATTATGTGATATGTGGCTTTTCTATGTGGCCAACCTTTTGAAGCATAAAGCATCACATCCATTGATTAACACAGAAGCATCAGTTCTATCAGTATGCAACATCTTTTGATGTGGGAAATGTTGTGACGTAATCACTGATTAACACAGAAACATTAGTTCTATCAGTATGTAACATCTTTTGATGTGGAAAATGTTGTGACCTAATCACTGCATCGACCGTCATAAGAATCTTAACCTGTACGATTACTGCAACGAGGGTTTCTGAGTTACCTGTTTCATCATGGATGTCATATATTTTTCTGGCATAATTTGGAGCCTTAATTTCTAAGTGATTATTTTCTATACTAATGCCAAATGCCAATTCTTAAAGTTCCTGATTTGATCAATTAAAATCAACTTTCTGATGTCTAGTGGACCAATATTTGAATTCCATATTTCCAAATGAAAATCATAGAACCATTGTGTTTCATGCTTGTTTAGGGGATTGAGAAGTTTAAGACTGATCTGAATACCTTGCACCCTATTTTGGCTGAGTGCCGTGTTTTCAAATCGGATATGGAGCTTGCTCTCATCCAGTTTGCCAATGACATAAGCTCTGAAGCTCATATTGAGGTGAGCACTCTTCAACTGTTCTGGCTAACATGCTTCCTTAAAGTTATAGTTCTTTATTCTTGAATGCCTCTTTGTTATATCCTCAGTTTTCATGTAAGTTGGTATTTGATTGTTGGAAGTTTTTTGCTATTTATTTATCTACCTTATTGTAGTTCTGAATCTTTGTCTTGGAATGTTGACATGGTTCTGAGCAGTTTGGATGGATGTATGAAGCTGTGTTGTCAATGTGCGTGACTTATTAGCACCAACACGTGCATGCTTAATAATTATGAGAAGTGATAACACCAGGATGCATTGAACGTATTTAATGATGATAAATTTGATTTCCAGCATCCCAGATTTTAGCGTTGTTTAGAAAAGTCTCCACGAGAGGTTAAGTTTAGAAACTAAAACTCAACATATTCTGAAAGCTGTCAGTTTTTTTCCTCTGCATTTTTCTCATAAAGAAATATCTGCGCCACCGCATTTCTTTCTCTATTATGGTAGGAGTTTTAATACCGTAGCAATGAAGCATGACACCAATATGGGCTAGGTGACATGGATACAGATAGAATTATACGAAAACGACCCAAAAGTAGGCGTACCATTTGTTGCTGTTGTTTTCTTTTCTTTTCTTTTCCTTCTTTTTTATTTTTTGGCTTCAATGATATCTCCCTTTATAGGATAGCTTTGTTTTTGATGTTGGAGATTGGAAACCTGTGCGTGACTTGCAATTTATCTTTCTTTATTTTCTTTGGTGGACTTCTTGTCCCCCTCCTTTCCATTGGACGCTTACTCTCTTTTATATTTAATAATTTGTGATGATAAAAAATGTTTTGAACAATGAACCTATATTTGAATATCCTTTGAAGATGTGGGCAAGTGTTTTCCGCATCTAGTGGACAGTGACCACATATATGGTTTTGTTATACAAGGGCTGCTCAGTTATTTTATTCTTGCAGGATGAATGTTTAGCTGATTCTATTTATGGAATGTGCTAAGTCTTGCTAGCTTATTCTGTTGCTGGAAAGAAAATCACCTTCCTCATTGGGCAGTACAAGGACAGAATTAGTTTTAAAATATTACCGCATCTCTTATTTCACGTTTGGAGGGTTACCCACAATGAGCTTTTGTCTGTGCACGGCTGAGTTTGGACCAATGAAACCTAATTTTAATCCATTTTTAAGACCAGTCAGTCATACCAGGTTATGTTGATTTTTATGACCCTGAATCCCTAGTGCTTCCATTGGGAAAAATCAACCTCCTTCCAATAAAAAAAGTGAGTATCTTCTCGGAACCTTAATCAACTGAGTATTGGTTATTTCAGTTTTCCTTCTTTCTGTTTATTTCCTCCTTTTCCTTCTTTGTTTGTTTCTTTTTGTCATTATTGATATATTGAATAATAATGTGCTTGCTATATTATTTGATTCCAATTGTTTCCTTCGAGTAGGTTATGAGGAAAACAAGACCAGGCATGAAAGAGTATCAGTTGGAAAGCATGTTTTTACACCACACTTACATGTATGGTGGATGCAGGCATTGCTCATACACATGCATCTGTGCTACTGGTGAAAATAGGTATATTTTTCTGTTCTTGTCCTTAATTTTGTTCTTTGCTCCCTTCTGGTAAGCATTTATATTATCATATGTAAGAAAACAGATTGGTTGATAGGCTCAGTTCAGGATGAGGCAGTTGATTAACATCCTTATGCACGCCAAGATGTATTTGAGTGAAGTAAATAACATCTGGCCTTTGTGTAGCTGTTAAGTTGTTGAACATAGATTTAACTAAGTAAATCCCTCTATCCTCCAAATCTCTATGATTTCATAGGTCGAGGAGATTTAAAAAGGATGCATACACATGCACCGTGTTCCAAGTCTGAGTGATAATGCCATTGGCCGATAGGAGTTAGTCCCTTTTCAAGGCAATGGGAGGGAGAGATAAAATACAACCTATGCTGCTTTTTTTAAATTTTTTTTATTTTACTGGTTAAATAGGCGTCCTCTTTTTCTTAGGAAGAGTCTGTAAACCATGGCCAGAATTGGGCCTTTCCAGAGTTGAATTAATTGACATGTCTACGGTGACTGAGGAGGTGTACATCTTTCTAGAAGTTAGAGAGCATTAATGAAGTACGGGATCAGAGAACTATAGTTCCTCATTGAAAAATGGATTTAGTGCATGCTTCTTTTGGTGCATTCTGTTATGTTAAATCTCTACCAACGAATATAACTTACTTCTTTGTGTATCAAGATCGGCATTAGTGACGACTCATTAATGCTGTAAGTTTATTAAAGAGACAAACCTCTAGTTGTGCTTGATAATAAATCTGGATATATTGAGTTCATTTAGTTGGTTTTTATGTGTTGGGGCAATTTCTTGTTAATGAAATGGGAATTACTTAAAACTTTACTCGGGAATCTTTCTCTCCCTAGTTTGTAGAATATTGATAATCCTATAGACAACATTCCTAGATGCATCTGGAGTGACTGTACGGCAAAATATCTTTCTTTGAATTTGTTTGAGAAATCCCATCCAGTTTCATTGTCATGGTTATTACAATCGGGATTGCACGTTCTCCACTTTATTAGAGATTTACAATGAACTAAAAACTACTTTTTGAACTGTGCATTGGTCAGTTGAAAATTGAGTTAAACTTATTTTTGAAGTGATGAAACATTTGATGCTTTAATTGTGAAAATGGAAATGCGAGATAGCTAGAGTGCTTGATAGAACATATTGGTCATTCTTGACTTGCTTTTCGTGGGTTCCTACACATTCTCGAGTTGGTTTACTAGTCTCTTATGGAATCTATTGGTCTTGTATCTGGTATTCACTTCTATAATTGTGTCTATGTTGTTTTTTCAATCAATGATGGCTTCTTAATTAAAAAAGACCTGCAGACATGCTTTTGTTGGAAAATCTAACTGGTGTGGGTTTATGTTGTAACTTATATAACTTCAGTGATTCTTCTTTCAATGGTAAAGGTTTACAGCTGACAATTTTAATATTCATGTAACAGTTCTGTTCTTCATTATGGGCATGCAGCAGCTCCAAATGATAGGGTATGGTAAATTGGATGCTTCTGATTGTCTTTGGTTGGATTTATGAAACAGGAACCTAAGCTTAATCTAGATCTTGTCTAGGCTCATATTATGCGCAAAAACAGTGATCTTTGTTTTCTTGTGAGTATTCTGTAGACAGGATGGTTACTGGTGAGCAATTGTGCTTGTGTGCTTGTGTTGTGCATGATTTTGTCTAAATATGCACATCTATTTAGGCCTCGTTTGGCAACCTGGTTTTAAGCCAAATAAGCATAAAGTTTGTTTAGTGAATCGTAGAGGTGACTTTATGCCAAAAGGGAAAAAGCCAAAAGGTTTAAGTCAGATAGAAATTGTTATAATATTTTTCTTTTTTTAATATGATTTTATATTCAATATGGATCTTCTTTGATAGATTTTGACGAGTAGATTTTAAAAATATAAATTTTATATAAAAAAAATGTATATAATAAAAGTTATGATATTTCTAAAAAATATATAAAAAGTATTTTATGTAAGAAAGCAAAAAAACTAAAAGTCAATAAGCAAAAAGGCAGAAGTCAAGGTTAAGAAATGCGGTTTTTTTGCTTTAAGCAAAAAGACAAAAAGCCCAGCTTAAAGCTGGTTGCCAAACAAGGCCTTAGATATGTGTAAAGCAATTGTCTAAATATGCATACATTATTCATTTAATTCCGTGATGAGGGATATTGAAGGGGTTTTTTTTTCATTGTGCACAATGTTTGAAGGATAGTATTTGGAGGTCCAACTTTGAAGGCCTAATGCTGCTTTCATAGTTGGCATATTGATTTATTCCTCAATTTCACAACTCATATTGTAAGAAGAAATGTCTATGAGGACCTCTAATAGTAGCTGCTGGCCAACTTATAACTTCGTATCTGATTCCTTAAAAATATCCATCATTTTTTGTGATTTCTGCAAGAAGACTGGTCGTGGCTAATATTCAATGAGCATCCTGTTGGAAACAGGAAAACCACGGTCCTCGCCATCTAGCCTGTTTGAAATTTGAACAGTGCTCTCTCTCTCTCTCTCTCTCTCATATTGTTCCTCCAATTGTATATTGTCTTTTATCGTGTTTCTGTCATGCTGATTATGAGAAACTTAGAATCTTAATCTTCTTAGAGCTTAATTTTCACCGTTTCTGGAGGATAATTTTGGACATTATTTTGGAGTTTATGTTGTTTGATGTTCTCTCCCTCATATCAAGTATATTGTAGCCTTTTCAATTTATCTTATCTGATCTTTTGTGCAGACATTGGAAGACGGAGATATGGCACTACTAGATATGGGTGCTGAATTTCATTTTTATGGATCTGATATAACTTGCTCCTTCCCCGTGAGTAACTGTGTCTTGCTACTTTACAACCAACCTGTCTTAAACTATCAACTCATATTTTGTGCTGGTTTCATATGAGCAATTGTTTACATACTCCTTGTGCAAGTGAACTTTTCCCATCTTTGACTGTCTGGTGGAATGGCTGGTCTTTGTCTTACGGAATGAGGGTGTTTAGTAAACAACATATTCATAGAGGGTGCAGCTTGAGATGATGATTTTTCAATACCGTTGAGTGCAGAAAATCAATGGAGGTTGTGTATGAGGTCTATTTGCAAGAACCTAGTTTGCGTTTTCTTTTCCTGTTATTGGTAGAACAGAGGCAGTAAATTATTTCCTTCTTCGGTTGAGGTGAAGGCTTTATGATTGTTGATTTGAAAGTGACAACAGAACAGGCAGCAGTAGGAGCCCTAGATGTAGGCATATATTGTGCGAATAATATCTGATTACTTCTTACACACAACCATATGTTCATGCTAGAAAGCCATCATTGGTTGACAGTGTTGACTCAGGCGGTAGATGATACGTATCTGGATTTGATAAAAAGGGAAAAGAAACTTATCTGAGTCGGAAAAATAATCCAAATTCTGGAAACTTGGTAGGTTTTGAAGTAATGTGCAACATAGGTGGAAGATTTGTAACGGCACTGGCTGTCTAATGTGGATTTGTTAATTATAAGTTCTGATTGCTTGTCAAGCTTGAATCATTGGAAAAGTTAGAGAACATTTTCTGTGAAAATTACGATGTTTGGTAGTGCTTCGTCAAGTCGTGAGTATCTTATTTCTACTGCATTAAAAGCATGTCTTTAAATATCGATTGTTGCATATATTATCGGCCGATATGTATTGGGATTTTGGGTCTCCAATCCCGATATTTACCAATGCATCGGTTGACACCGTCTAATCTCGGCCGATACATGGTCGTTATCACTGATACGGATACGTCTTCCGTTACTGCGATTTAGAATCCCAATTAAAAGAGTGTTAGAGAGATTATGATGATTGATTTATTTTTCCTTTCATTTTTTATTTACTGCTAAGCTTCATCTATTGGCCCATTCCTTGTAATCTTGTCATCTAGTTTCCGTTGCCAAGTTAACTGCTGTAGATCATTTGGACATCATTAGCATCTCTGATATTGTGTTTATGTAGTGATTGGACAGAAATTCTGGAAAGCAGAAGCTAGCTCTAGCATAACGAAATTGCGACCTCCTTTAGTTTAGCACTAGCTTGAAATTATTCTGCAAGAATGGAGTATCTTGTCTCTCAGTTGGATACTTAGCTCATTTATGTGTTTTAGTGCTTAGATTAGAAGCAAGCTCTCGTTTTTCCTTGTGTTAAGATTATAGAGGATTTGCTTTATAATGCATCCATTTCTGCATGCAGGTGAATGGGAAATTTACGAGTGATCAATGTCTTGTATATAATGTAAGTTTTTTAACTCCTCATCAATAATAGTTATCGGTGTAGTTAGGTGGACTATGATTTCACATGAACCGAACTGAACTGAACAATGGCAACATACTCGCAAGACTTGGCTTTCTATGCATGCATGTATTTACATACTCGCGCCTCTCTAGCTGGGTAATCACTAGCAGCTTTCAGTTATTCAATCTTTCTATTTCTGTGTTATGTTTTTTAGGCTGTTCTGGGTGCTCACAATGCTGTCATTTCTTCAATGAAACCTGGAGTAAGCTGGGTGGATATGCACAAGTAAGACTTGTTAGTGCAAATTTTCTAATCTATTTACAGCGGAATTGTCTTTCTATTTTCAGGGTGTTCAGTAGGGGTGGGATATTACTTATTTTAATGGTTTTAAAAATTGCAACCGTTATGTAATATCATTACATAAATAGGCATGGGTCACTCCCGCTACCTGTTATAGTTTCTTTACTAATGAGTCTGAATTTCACGTAATGTCCATGGTCATTACGTAGCACCCATAATGTGCTGTTATAATGCTGTTACAACTGGTAAGGATAATGCTTAACAGTGGCACTCAGCATATGTTCAATTTTTGCCTTTTTTCTTCTATTTTGTATTTATTTACTTAACATAAAATCTTGTGCTTGATTTCTTATATAGTTGTAACTACTAGAATTGCATATTTTTCACTCGTTTAACTCATAAATATGTTGTCTAGCAAAAAATGAAAGATAACCAACTAGAAAGAATATATTACACCCAGAAAATACTATTTTACGTGGTTCACCCAAAACTAAGGCTACGTCCACAAAGTTGCATCGGCTTTCACTATGATAGGAGGCAATACAAAGGGTTGAGAAACCCTAGCTGAAATAACGAATATAAAGGCCCACAAACGGGTGACAACCCAAACCCCACAACAATGCCGTGACTGGCTAGTAGCCATAAGTTGCCAAAGTTCTATAAACTAGAGGTCAAACGCTTCTTTCTTAAGTTCAAAAATTAGTTAAATTTGCAGCGGAGACTAATGTGAGGGTCAAGTGTTGTCCACGAAAGAAAATCTGTGCTTAAGTCATGCAAAACATCACAACTTGCAATGCAAATACAAGCCAAATTACATAACTATGTCCAAATGCAAACTATACGCCTTTGATTACATGACTTAACATCTAAGATTAAAAAATTTTAAAAAATAATTGATGTCCCCAATTAGATAGGAAAGCATCCACCAAATATCCAGAAGTTTCAAGTCATTCATGTATGTACTTGCTTCTACTTAATGTTCTTATCACAAAAATATGTGTGGAACAATCGGTTAGCTATGATCCAGTGGGTAGTTAAATACTGGTGCATTTCTATGGATACGAAAAGTATTTAAAACAAATAGAATACAAAAGGAAATTATATGTTTTTCAAAAAGCTTTCATAACATATGATATATCATATATGTTTCAATAGCCTATAAACAGGATACCATATCAAAACATTGTGCTTTGGTCTCAAGATAATCATGTAGCAAGTCATAACCAGCATAATCGTCATGGTGGTGAACATGATCCGAAAGAACCGCGTCGACCTGCCTCCAAACAAAGTGATGTTTAGAGACGAGATCAAAATTTCATGGGAGGCCTAACGGATGTTAAAACATACCCTAAAGGGCTAGGGATGCTTAAAAAAATTGAAATATCCGTGAAACCCGGCACTTAGAGCCCCCTCTGGTGGGTAGGACTTTCTGAGGTTTGCCCAATATGATTTGCAAAAGTGTTTTGATATCTATAGAATTTTAAAGCATTTCTACAATAAACTTTTGAACGTACATATATCCTTTTAAATATGTAATGGAGTTCATAAAATGAGTGAGATACTAGATACATAAAACAAAGTTGAAAATACAACTCCAAGTTACTCACCTTAAGTCCTTATGCTCTTTTAGCATAGTTCATAGTAGAGTCTTTTTGCAATGTAACAAAGTTACATAATGTCTATTCTTCTTTGATAAAGGGGTATTTCCATGGGTTTGTCTTGGTATTATGTTCATACCGTTGTGTTGAATAATCCTGGTCGGTTGCTTTCTGTCCATATAATGCATGCAGCTTTGGTTGCTGGTTGGGCCAGTTCACTAGTTTTTTCGACATAATAATCCTACATGAGCAATGCCACAATGTACTGTAATTTCAACGAAATACAACATTGCGATGGTTCAGCGACTCAGCGTTTATACGAAGCCTTTTAAAATGCTGTCAATTTCTTATTAGTCCTCTCTCCTGTCCCTTAAAAAGGAAAGTGCATGTGACACGCAACTTATAGACCTCTTGTAGTAGAATAGAATCTGTCTTAGCTTGACACACACCTTCACTATTTTGGCTACAGTTCTCAAAATACTAAGAGATCCTTGATGAGATCAATTCCGTTGGAAAGTAGACATCCTAAGCTTTATTTCCATGGTTGTTAGGTTCATATTGAAGGTAAAATCATGGAATTATGTATTTTCAAGATTTTTCCAACTGTTCTGAAAAACTAGACTTTGTGGTGATCGCTGTCTGCAAATCAAATGGTAATGATGGTATCAAATTTAATCGGTAGGGAAAAGCAAAAGAAAAATTGAGAAAATTTTTGGTGAATGGATGTTAAACAAAATATGAAAACTATGAAAATTAGAAACGGTTACGAAGTTTGAGCTATCTTCGTTCGCACCAAGTGAAGTGTAAGCATCACATTTTTGTTAACTTCATAATAAAGTCTGTATTAAGAGGGAGGGGTCCAAATTTCAGGTCCTCTACCACTTCAAAGGCTATGAATCTAGTTTTCAATGCAATAAATGGTGCACAATTTATAGTTTTCTTGAGGGATATGGCTGCCTTGCTAAAAGCTGACTATGCAGTCTAGAGTAAACTGAATGTCCGAACAACAAATTCGGACGTCTAAAACTGAGGTCTTGAGAACTTAGAAAACTGGATCTCATGACTGAACATCAGGACGAGACTTAGTACACGTGTTCTCACATTTGGTGGCACCGAAATGAGGTTTAAATTTCAGATAACTCAATACACAATCCACTAAGGCAAACCTTCCGACCTTCGCCAAGCATGCTCGACACCCAAGTCCAGTTCTCCTTAGGTCTTAATAAACACGAAATTTTGTGCAAAAAGTCTCCAAAGTCTCATGTTCCTCTAGTTCATATATGCATGACATTTCTCAAGCAAATATGTAATTAACTTCAAGCACAACAAACTCTTTTTCTTGCATGCGGTCCTTATGTAACACTACTCAATTCCCCATTTCGTGAACTTCATGACATCTTTATAAGTAAAGGAGATGCTACAATCATAAGAATCAATTAACAAACCTTCTTCCCCAATTTGTTGATTTTTATTTTTATCTAATCTTCTCTTCTCTCTCTCTCTCTCTCTCTCTCTCTCTCCAATTAAGGTGGATGGAAGATGGCCCTCTTAAGACCGTGCCACTTACACGAAAAAACCTCTTCTCAAAAATCGCTACAGTAGGAGTTGCTGTCGGTATTGGAAACATCCTTAGTTCCTCGATTCATTCCATGGCGTTTTCCATGGCATGAAATCCATCATTGGCTAAACAATCAACAAATTTTATCTCTAATCTTCTCTTCTCTGTCCCCTCTCTCTTTACCTCACAATTTCAGTGGAGTCAAATGATGCTCTCTCTCTCTCTCTCTCTCTCTCTCTCTCCCACCTGTCTCTATCTTCCCATCTCTCCCCTTCTCCCTCTCCATGCATGAGTTGAGAGCATGAGGTGGCTTAGGTAAGAGCATTCACCAAGGCTCTCCAAGCTGATGTGTAGCCACAAAGCATGAGGTGTCATGCCCTGTCTCATTTCATTCGTTAGACTAAGCAGGTTCTTAAGCCAAATTAATGGATCATTAAGTCTAATAAATTATGCTCCTACAAGTCTTACGTCTGTGTTAACCAAATAAAAATCCTTTCGTCGATATCGATATAGAATTACATCAATCGATTATGTTACGGTTCGATATCTTGTTTCAGGACTTTGTTGGATATGAAAATAGCCGAACAAACAAAGAAATAGTGGCAAGAAAATAAAGATCGAAGGTTAATAAGAACTAATAAAAAGAGATTTTATTAATCTTCATGATAATATGAATAAAGATACAAGAAAGAAATGCCGCCACTCACCAACGGGTACTCGGCAAATGTTGAACACTCTCTCTTGAAGATCTTTGAAGAAAAATCTAAATTGCGCTATTTCTACGATTTATGTTAAACTATTCGTAAGTAAAGGAAAAATCCATTGATGGGTTGATGGATTGATGGAGTGAAGTTGTGTGATTGATGATTCATATATATAGAAAAATCTATAACTACCGATAACTCCCTATAACTGCTTTATGTAAGAATTAATCCTACGATGCAAGTGTCCTTTGAATACAACTTCCATTAACCGACATGCTAATCTTAGAGTGCCACTTTTCATCTTTCAAAGTATTCCACGTGGGCATTTCGGACATAAAAATATCTTTCACCAAGCCTTATAAAAATCAACGGGGCATTTGGACGGAAAATAGCATCCTTGACAGGAAATGTAATTTTTGATGTAAACAATCTGGTTTGGAGATTGACAGACTAAAAGCACAACTCGACCATATCAGTTTAAATTAATTTAAATTCATTTAAGCACACTATGATGATTGGTTCTCAATAATGAAATTAAGCCATGCACATAAAATTCATATCACATGCAATAAAGTTCAAGGTAGACAAAACCTCCCTAGTTTCCATAATTTGCAGTCAGAAGTCAAGACTAACATATTCATTAAGAATATTAGGGAACTTCATACGCACACAAACATACAACTCGCAGTCTTATGAAAATATTAGGCTATAACCGAGATAAGTGTTTTGGCGTGTGACGTGGAGTCTCATTTTAAATGACAAGAAAAAGAAGTACCATTTAAGAAGCATTTGGTAGCTTGTAAAGGATAAAGAAGAATTTATTCATAAATAATGATGATGTAATATTTGTTTTATGCCTATATAATGTTGTATAGTGGAAGCTCAAGGGTTCCTGCAGGTTTCATCATAGATTCGTCACTTACATTCTATCAATTTTCCTTGTTTTGATAAGTAAAGAAGATTGTATATAAGGGCATCTTACATGCTATTATAATTGCAATTCTGAACTATAGTTATGTAATTAGTTCAGGAAAATTATCAGTAATTGAAAGTAAACCAGAGCACTTGCGCAGGTTTGCAAAATAGAAGTGTCATTAGTAATAATGACACATTGCATTGACGATACATGTGTCTGATTGGCACAACAATTTACATTGCCTTCCACTGCTGTACCTTAGTTCTGATTTTCTTATTTCAGATTAGCAGAGCAACTAATTCTTCAGTCATTGAAGAAAGGGTGCCTCCTTGTTGGGTATTTTCTGTTTCTCATACATGTACTTTTTTTTATATGTTCAAGGTGTCGACAAAATGGTGATAATTACTCATACGATTTCTGTTAATTTGTAATTTTGGTCCAAGTGATGTTGATGATATGATGGCTGAACGATTGGGTGCTGTTTTCATGCCCCATGGTCTGGGTCACTTCTTGGGAATCGATACCCATGATCCTGGGGGCTACTTGAAGGTCATTGTGATGAAATAATAGTTCTCATTTATGCACTTGTTATCTGGCATTGTGCCTCTTGTTGAGATTAGTACTTGCATATTCCTGATGGAATTGGAAAATTGTTTGATACTCAGGGAGCAAAGAGACCCTCGGAATCTGGGTTAAAGGCTTTACGTACGAGTAGAGAACTCCAGGAGGGAATGGTACGCAATTGATTTCCTGCTAGAGGAATTTTTTACTAGTACTGGCATAATTAGTCATCTTTTGTGTAACAAAATGGGTTCCAGTACTATATTAATCTTCTATGCGCTAGTGGAAGAAAGTGTTCTCACTGTTCTGCTTGTGTACGTTCTTGTGGATTAATTTCATGACAGAGGGTTCATTGCTGCTACTAGATTTACAACTGCCATATGTTTTTCACATAATGTTTTCATCTCTCAATATTTGTAGCTTTTTGGAGATATATTTTGGGCCAGAATAGTGTTCATGATTTGTGATTTGTTGTGTGTGCGTGTATAATTTTAGAGAATCTTGAGACAATGTAATAACCAGAATACTGTACTTCAAGCCAAAAAAAAAACTCCTTTTATTTTGTGTTTGTTTTTGTTTTGAGTAAGTAGAAAAAAAACTAAATACATGAAATACAATTTTAGTAGTAATAGTAGTATTAATAGTGAAAAAGTAAAAGTTCAAAATCAAGAAATATTTAAGAGTGAATATTTTCGTTATCTAGGTTCTATTATTAACAAAGATAGGAAAACCCATAGAATCAAAATTGGTTGGTCAAGTGGAAGGATGGTTCCAGCGTGCTATGTGATCGACGGATACTTATAAGATTAAAATGAAGATTTTATAGAACAGCTATTAGACCAACGATTCTAAATGAGACAGAATGTTGGGTTGGTAAAAAAGATCATATAAGTAAGACGAGTCTTGTTAAAATGAGAATGTTAAAGTGGGTGCGTGGTAAGATTCGAAAAAATAGAATTAGAAATAAAAAGATTTGAAGAATGGTAGGGATTGCACCAATTGATGATAAGTTGAGAGAAAATAGATTAAGATGGTTTGGACACATATAGCGTAAACTAGTTAATGTAGTAGCAAAATGATAAGATCATGAGTAATGAAAATACTAGGGGAAGGGGTAAACCTAAATTGATATATGATGTTATATTAAAAAAATATAAGAACTTATTGAAGAATGACGTAAAATGATTTATGTAGCCGACTCCAGTTGATTGGGACAAAGTCTTGTTTGGTTTAGTTTAGTTTGGTTTGGTTTCTTTAATCAGGCTTATGTGCAGTTTGCTATAGACATAGTAGGATTTCATCAGGAACACTCAAATGACCGAGATCCTTGGGGATGATTTTGTACTACAGTTTGGTGGAGGAACTCTCCAATGACCGAGATCCTTGAGGATGACTCTGTACTACAGTTTGGTGGAGGAACTTTGGGACGCCCTTGGGGAAATACACCGGGTGCTATAGCTAATCTATTAGCTCTAGAACCATTTGTACAAACTCGTAATGAGGGCCGTGATCTTGCTTGTGACCATAGTTTTTAGCGGATAACCCAGTGTAACGGTTTTTTTGGGGTAAAATCTCGTCTAATAATTATATTAACTAACTAATATAAGTAAATCACTCCCATTCGTGTTGATTCTTAAAATTGGAAGTCGGAAGTCTCGTTTTCACTCCTATTTCCACTTTCATCACAAATGGAACTATAAATGTTACTCTCACTGTAATTGTCGTTACCACTTACAATGTAAGTATTGATAGGGATTTGAAAATGAAGGTAAGTGTCAATACAACTATTAATGTGATTATTATCGTAAAAATGCTAATTCATTTATTTCTTCAGTATTTTGTTTAAAGTTCTGATATGGTATTGAGCTTATAATCTTTCTAAAATAATTCCTTTGTGCTTTACATATCCTGTCAAAGGGGGTTTGTTCTTTGGAGTTTGGATATGAAATTAGTCAATTTTCTTTGCAAATGGTGGATCGTTTTGGGAGTTAGAAGGTTGAAGCTTTCCAAGTGTTATCGGGTAAGTGACTTGTGAGAGGGATAGATGGCGGAGAAAGGTGGTTGTTAATGAAGTATGAAAGTGAGTGGGGGGATTGGAGCGAGGTTGTTATGCCTTATTGAACGGGTCTTGGGAAAGATGTCAGGAAGGAATGGAAAGAATTTGTGCCTTACTCTTATTTTATGGTAGGGGGTGGAGGCAGGTGAAGTTTTGGTATCATCTGCGATGTGGGGGAGAGAGTTTTGATGTTGTCTTCCCTGCTATGTACAAGTTCGCGATCTAGAGGAGAGCTACGGTTACTGACTGCTTCAGAGGGATGGGGGCCATGTGCATCACAGGGCAATATCCTTACAATTGATAATCTGTTTTGGTTCTTTTGAAGGATTAAAGTTATAATTAACTAGTGTTGCATGTGTAAGAGACATGGGCAGTCAGTGCCTGCTATGCATTGTTCGGTGGCTTGGAATTGTTTCATGTCAGCCCTTCCTTGGTTTGGTGTGGTTTGGCTGCATCCAACAAGTGTCGTGGAACTGTGGAACTTCATTTTTGGCAAAGGGATAAGTTGGGCAAGAGAGGGAGCAAGATTTGGATGATGTTTGCTTTGCTCGATGTGGCTCCTTGGCCAGAAAGAAACCAACAACATTTTAATGGCATGAAGAATGCACACCCTTTAATGGTCTTTCTGTTAATCTTTTGATAGTTGGATGTTGTGGGAGAGCTATCCTTCTCTCGATCAATTTTTAAACTTCGTAGAATTTTTTGATACATACAATTGTGCATATGGCCTTTTCGTATATGGGTGGAATTTTCTAAATGTCTTTGCTTCTTTATATATAATTACTTATTTGCTTATAAAAATATGAGATGAAATTGTTTTACGGATGACAATTTGTCTCAAAACAAAGGGCACCCATCCTGCTGTGGATGGAATGCTGAACATTGGCACAAGGGAAGAGATGCAGTAAAAGGGAGTAACCCTTAATCCCTTTTGGGATAGGTATGGAATAAGGGCGCTACCAAAACCCAAGTTTTACACCACTAGTACTAATTAGTCTATGTAAGGTTTCATGTTTGTTTATATAAACAAAGTAATAGAGTTGTTGCTTGAGCAATGTGGACTTAGGAGTAAGGGAACACGTGACCAAAATGACTCAAGTATAGGGTATAATGAATCAAATCATGATGTTTTAATAGCCTTGGCATGTATCTTGGCTAACAATGATAAATGAAGCATGAGGTGGTTACACATACGTCTTCCACCAAATACCAGGTGTCATGCACCTCTTCTTCTAAGTGTGTCATACTTAAACTAATCAATGCGATTATGCTAAATTAATTCATGCTTACAACTAAAGGGTAGTTCAGTATACAATTCTTTTGCACTGCAGGGTCTCAAAAGGGTAGAGTATACATAGCCTTATCCCCGCTTTTGGAGAGTCAGTTTCCATTATTCGAACCAACGACATCTACGTCACAATGGAGAAATCTTCCAACTAATTAATCTTTTTTTTGGGTATATTAATCATAGTTGGTGAAGTTTGTGCTTCTTGGGTTATTACAAGGCCTCCAATGTTCCAACAACCAAGAAAAAACAGATCCAAAAGGAATACAAAATCTCTCAAAGTAATCACCTCTTGGAGCAAGCCCTGGTTTGCACCTTTTTTAAGGGTTCTCGTTTTTGTTCTTATGAGAGGGGCTTGAAGCAGCAGTTATACCTGTTTCCCTGAGAGAGGAGTTAACAGACTCAACCTCCTAACCATTGTTTAGAGAACGAAAGTATTCGGTGGAATATTGCTATCAGGCACATTTGAAGCAGTAATTATCGATGCTTTCTATTGCAGTTATAATGTACTCAACAATTCGCTCCGATTTGTTCTCCATGCTTTCTATTGCTTCACTCAGCATAACATGTTCTGTTGCTGTATTGACATCAACATCATCACTGTCCATATGGTCAGTCTTCTTGGACCATTCTCCCTCTCGATGTATAGCCCCGATATCAGTATTTCCAACAGTACGTGTCTGCTGTTTAGCTCCTCATTTCTTCTTGGAACAAACTCCCATTGCATGACACTTACAAATAGAACATCTAGTAGGTTTACAAAACTCAACTTTGATACCAATGCAATCTCCATCCCCGCAATCCAGCTCGAGACCATCAACTAATTCTATATCCACATCAATTTCGATACAAATCCTGATTCCTGGCATTACTAGTCCTCTTATATGACTCAGTCATAGAACCAGCATATAAGGGTCTCCATTTGTCAGTTCCCAACCCTGTCTGCACAATATTGTCTGCTTTGGGCCCACCACTGACCCCCACAGATTTGCTTCAACCTAAGAAACAACGTATTATGAACAAAACTAAGGTTCCTTCCACATTTTGTTTTCAGGACAATCCGGAAAGAAAGTTGTGCCCATGAACCAGCTTGTGCATCTCCTAGGCCAACATCTCACGAGGTTTTAAAATTTGGAGTACCTTGCTGTTTTGTCTTCTTTGCAACCATAGGTTTCACCTTGGAAACATCATAAACATCCCCACCACCTGTTGCCTGCAAAACTGGGACAACATAAGCATTAACCTGGACACTCAAGGCCCAAGGTTTCTAGAAAGTAAGAAATTGTGACTAAAAGATGAAAAAAGTTCAGAATGGCAAAATAAACCAAATCTTTCAATTTTATCCCAAACAAGGCCTGACCTCTACGTTCAAGATATCTTGAACCATCTCTGGGAACCGAATCCCCCTCTCTTTTGCAAATGAACTGGAGAAGACTTGAGCTTTGGTACCAAGAGATTTGTCCTCATTTCTTGGATTAATGCCGGTTTGTCAACACTGTACATGTAGGCTGTCGTCTTGTTAAGGTCAGCCATAATCTTATCAAAGTAAGATGAAATATGCTCAAGACCCTCTGTTGCTGGTCTGGAAATAAACCTCAATCTGCTTTGAAGGGCTTTCACTTGAAGCCTTCTGAAGCAATTAGATTTGGGGAGAGTGAATACTTTTGGCCCATTGGCTGAAAACTTGGATGAGCATATTGAATAATGTTTCAACTTTCAATAATTATTTAAACAGCCAAAAAATTTATTCCAAGCCTATTGGTAAACAGCCCCATTAAAGTTTTCCGTGAACCCTTACCGCCTTCCACAGTTCCACGCCTGTTCAGGGTTTGGATGTGGTTAGGATGGGACTTCTCTTGATTTAACAGAAATAGGTGGGTTGCCAGCAGGGTACCCCATAAGAGGCCTGTCCATTGCCATCCCTTCTCTTTCCAAGTGGTTATTTATGTATGATTGAACAAAAGAGAGGAGTGAAGCTGCTTTACCAAGTTTAGTAAATTGATCTTTTGTTTGATATGCTAATGAAAGAAAGGAAATAAATTGTTTAATTTCCGAGTGGTTTTTCAAATTCTTTATTTTGGGCAAACGATGCCTCTGTTTTCTAAATATTGCGGTCCAGTACACTGGATTACTCCTGATGCATTAATTCACTATGCCTTGTAAGACAATAAGAGGGAAGTGGACTGAGGTGGCTTGCATGAATGAATTTTTTGTTCTTTTGTTATCAATGTTGAGCTCAGTCAACTACTGTCCTGTATTCCTTTCAATAAATGAGCCAAGTGAGATTCCATGCATGTAGAAGCGCTCAAGTGCTTGACATTTGGGGAGGTTTTAATATTCCAGTAAAGTGTGCTTGTTCAGAGCTTGATAGGCGCCCGTCGCTCGAGTTCATTTTCCCGCTTTGGCTAGATCTTGATTTTGATCAATAAATGGCGACAGAGTCTTTTGGAAATAAAGTCCAGTTGGTCAGCGATTGATTGCCGCTTGCTACTCGAGCGCATGACCAATTTGTGCAACAATAGAAAGGTTTGCTTGATGGGTGCCTGATTGGTTCTTGAATGCTGTGCAAACTCAATTCAACTCAATAAGCAGGGGCACAGAGGTTGGTTTTTATTTTATTTTGGTCACTGTTTTAGTGTTCTGCACACACGCACAAATAGCCTTCTTTATATTCTAGGGTTACGGGCTTGAGAGCTTTAAGTCATCCTTGAGATAGTGATTTTGAGTTCTTTGGGTGTCAAATCATTTGTAAGAACCTCTCTCATGTTTTGTTCGGTCAAGTCCTCTCCCATTTGATCTTGATTGATTTGTTTATCAAAACCTTCTCACACAGACTTCATTGTTTTGTTTTGTAGTTCCTTCACCCACTTGGTTGTTGGTAATGGAGCCATCGAGAAATCAAAGGATGTTGATGAGGTTAGAACCATTGTAAGTAGTGATCAAGCGCGAGGAATGCTTGTTGTTCCTGAAGATTTTCAGTGTTGGGTGTTGGTATTTGGGTGTACTTTAGGCTTCATAGACTCCCCGTAGCTTATGGGCTTATGTACTTCGTTTGTTCGTATAGTCAACGACTGAATAATGTCCTAGCATTTGTAGTCTTCATTAGTGGATTGTTTGGCTTGTTAGGGCCGTGGTTTTTTGTCCATGAGAAGCTTGCTCCTTGAGGTTTTGTTATACAATCTTTGTATTTACCTCCTTACTTGCTATGTGATTGGTTAATTGTTTATGATTTATAACTGTTAAGATCAACTAGAATAATTTCATTTAGCCCATTCACACTCCATCTTGGCACTAACATCATCGACACCAATATTTCAATAATGATAAATGGTGCTAGAAGAATTATTTTAGCTGGAAGTCTCCTCAAGTCGCTTTCTCCAATAAAGAGACTCGAGTTTGAGTCTCTTAACTTTCCCTTCTAATATTTGTGTTTGGGGCCTTTGGGCTGGAAAGGTAATGTATCTATAGTTCTATACATAGTTTAGTGATCTTATTACTTTATTCATCGTGAACGAACCAGCCATTCATTGTTTCTTCTCATTTGTTAATTGAGGGCTCGATTTAACGGCAACCAGAATGTCTTCTACCTGATAATGTTCATCATAAATTCTCTACCCGGAAGTTCATTTAATACAATGCATATACTGCAATCCTTTATGGTGAGAAGAAAAAACATGATGAGCTACTCTACTACTCTACTAGTTGTGTCCTCAAAGGTTAAAGTGCATAACCACCATTCCCATCTTGCTATTTTTATAACATGAAAGGTTGATGGTTCTCATATTGTAACTGTCGTACCAAAATTGTACCAAGTCGTGCTCGATTGATCTTTCTCTCACTATCTATGGATTCAAATGAAACAATGCATTGGACATGATGGAAAACTCAATGAGGGCAGTTGCTTTTACTGCAGGTAATTACTGTGGAACCTGGATGCTACTTTATAGATGCTGTGCTGACTCCTGCCATGGAAAGTTCAAGCACTTCAAAGTTTTTCAATCCTGAAGAAATAAATAGATTTAAGGATTTTGGTGGAGTTCGAATTGAAAGCGATGTGGTATGGCATTTACTTCTCTTCAAAATCTAAAACCAGATATTTAGGACCAGATACATTTTGCATATATTTTATTTTATTTGCATATATGTTCCCAATTTCACTACAGAATATTGTTTCTAAATTCTCACCTACAAATTTACACTTTATGTTACATAGACTTGGCCCTTGGGTATGAGTGTCGGTGTGAATACGTGGCTAAGTGTCCTCTTCATCTAATTCTCATACCAAAGACATTGAGATAAGGCCAAATATTTATATTCTTTAACATATTTCTTTTATTTTTAGGATAATTAATATTCATAAGCTTCTAAGTTTCTATTGAACATTTCATGCATACTATAAAAATTTATGTATAGTTTTATAAGAGATTTAAATTATCAAATATTCCTTCTAGGTGAAATATTCAACTAAAAATGCCGAACATAGTTTACACTACAACTTCTCTGATAGGAGTTCCTTATACATTTAGAAGAGTTAACGTAACATGGTTTACACTACAACTTCTCTGTGGATGTTTTGAATCCCTTAAGATACTCTTTTTGTCGTATACATTTTCGTGTTGTCTTAGGTTGTATGAGTTCCTACTTAAACCGTATTTAATTCAGAGTATTTAATACGAATACTTCTATTCTTTTTGTGTTATCCAATCTATTGTAGATTGCATATAATTGTTATATTGCGAGCGGTTATTGATTCCAGTATTCCTTTTGAAATTCTGTAGTATGTTACCGCAAATGGTTGTGCGAACATGTCAAAGGTTCCGCGGGAGATGTGGGAGATTGAGGCTGTAATGGCAGGGGAATCATGGCCACTCAACAAAACCCCTGTTTTAGAAAATGGAGAAACGGGCTAAGTAGTAAGTTCCCAACTCCTAGATGTACCTGATAGTTCAGACAGGATGTACCCAAAACAAATGAAAAAGGGACAAGGCAACATGATAATGCAGGAAGAGAGAGACTTAAAAAGACTGTTGCCTCAGGTTTCATAGTTATGTGATGCTTGCTGAAGATGAGAGAGATGATGCTTCTTATGATGTGTTTGGATCATAGATTTGTGGATGCTTTTTATTTGCTCCTTTGTTTATTCATATTCCTCCCTAAATCCCTCTGTGAGTTTATGCGATTGGATTATGGGTTTGTGAAGACAATAATTATTTCGTTCCCACTTTATAACATGTCATTAGTAATGAGACTTATGACAAGAAATAATATTTGAGGGTCACACTATGGTATAGCATGTACCTATATAACTAAGATTATCGGGATGCGGAATAGTATTGTGTACGCAAGTGTGCCCTTAGTTTTTAAATATATTTTTATGATAAAATTCATTTATTATGTAGAAACTCCGAATTTGTTATCTATATAAAAATGGAGTTTATCTGATATCCGTAGTTATGTAATTAGATTATATTTACTTACATGATGAATGAATTAATCATAAAGATATGTTTGAAAATTGAGCTAATTGAAAAAATAGCAGTGTGCTTTTCACGGGCAGAGTCATTCGTGAACACGTTACTCACTCTTTGTCTAAG
>JAULJZ010181578.1:0-22369 GCA_032270985.1 Heliamphora pulchella | reverse complement strand
ATTGCTCATAAAGATTCTCATAAAATAGAAAACTAATTTTATTAAAAATAAAATTAAATACTAAAAACATGATTTTCGGTATACCAACCCTAACATAAAGGCCGTGCTTAAATGCAGCAACTGCTAGCTCCTCATTGTAATTGTCTATGTCTTTATATACCTCTCATTACTTCCAAGTGTAATCGCATAGGGATTCTTTCTTCCCCCTTCGCAATGCCACAAGTGAATCAATCTCCTTCGGGATCTTAGTATTAGTGACGAAGCGGCCCATGAACCCTTTGAAAAGCTCTTTCTAGCTCATTATTGACCACAATATGAGGTAATCAAAGCATCATAATCCTATCTCTCCTAAGCTAGACGGGAACACCTTGCGCATGATGGCTTCGTTGCCGCTCCATAAGGTCATTATCTGCCTATAGTGATTAATATAAGTGTGTGGGTCAGAGCAGTCGTCATATGATTTGAACATCGACAAGGCGAAGCTTCCAGGCGGTTCGGCCATATCTATGTATTCGGCAAAGGGTGACATTGTTAGTCCTCCCTAAAAGCCCTTCGGATCAGATTCGGTATAATGAGCCAACCTTGATTCTTTGCGCCTTTTGGGAGGATCTCAATTGCGCCTCAACTTTTCAGGAGTGTAACTACTTCCTTCATCGCTTAACTCCTCTTGTTGCCTGGTGAATTCTTCGAGGATTCGCCTAAGCTCTGGGTCCACTTCAGCCCCTTTGTTTTCTGCCTAGGAAATTTTGGCGAGCCAACATGGGTGATCCCTTCTTGAGCCAGAGGGTATGTCCTTGATTTTTCAAGGGATGGACAGAACTTCAGTATGCCCCATCGCATGCAATTTCAATTCTCTAGCGAGGTCATGTTCAAGAGTTCTCGCAGTTTCTCGAAAGGGCCTCTTCTCATCCCTCCTCTTGGCTCGACGTTTTTCCCTGAAGTTAGGCAAAGCATGCTCATCCAGAACAGTTGCCACCTTCGATAGAGCCGCCATTGACGGTTTGCAATCAGGTTTTGCTAGATTTCCACATATGACGCCAAATGTACGAAGGTAGCCCGTAAATTCAATTTATAAGATGGGTCATATCCAACCCAAACAAATCTGTTAGCAATTGATAAGCTACAAAAGGGAGCAAACGTGAACTAGTCGATGGCTCTTCGCCAGAAGCCACCCTGATGGTAAAGTTAGAATTGTATTTTAGGATAAGAAACTGAAAAGAGAGTAAATGGGTAGAGTTTTGGCTAGGATTCTCAGCATATGCATACCTTTGGCCTTGATGGTCCATCTCTCTTATAGGGGAGAAGAATGTACCACCCCTTTGGGTCTCATGATTACCAAATCTTCTTACATGCCACCCTGCAAAATGGCTTTGCCAAACCTACCCTGCAAACAGCGGTGTCAAGCAATCTGGGCTAAGTTCAATCAAATCACCATAAATGCTCTCACATCGGTCATTCTTCTTAGAGCACATGTGATCTCGACTAGTCATGCACTTGATGGCATATATCTTTTAGTCTAATCGCACTAAATGTTGTACGATTATGATCACATCTCATTTAATGTTGTATGATTTTGGCCACATCACATTTAATACAACTTGCAAGGCTGCAGTTCAACCCTTTTAGTTTGGAGCTTAGCCCCCCAATTCATTCTAAGAGTAGGCATCAATCTCGGATCCGTGCTCGACCTGAACGACCATTGCCCCACATGCGTGGCCGTTGTCTATGATGGGTCATCTTGAGTCATCGCATTGGACTTCGATTCTGATTAAGGGTGTAATTTTGGCCCAAGACCCGCCCAAAGCCAAGCACTGTAGAGGCCCGACCTGGACCGCCTCAGGCTCAAAATTCTAAGTTGCAGGTCTAGGCCACCTCCTTGGTGCCCGTAAGTCGGGTCGGCCCAAGGCCCGCCTGTCTAGCCCGCCCATTTTGCAAAGCTTAAAATATAATATTTATGTAATTGGTTATTTTTGAATTTTGAATAATAAAATTTATATTACATTTAATTACTTAAACTGTTCAAGCTTATTATATTTATATATTATAAATATTAGTTTATAACATAATTTATAAACTAATATTAATATATAATAAGTAAACTAATTTGTAAACTTATAATAAACTAATAAACTTATAATAAAATATAAACTTATAAACTAAAGTAATAAATTATAAACTTATATAATAAACTAATAACTAATAATAAAATAATAAACTAATAAACTACTAATAAACTAATTTTATACTATAAACTTATAAACTTATATAAACTACTAATAAACTAATATTATACTATAAATTTTTAAACTTATATAATAAACTAATAAATTACTAATAAGCTAATAAACTGATATTAGACTATAAACTTATAAACTAAGTAACTAACAAAATAATAAACTTATAAAGTTATAAATTTATAATAAATTATAAACTTATAATAAAATAATAAACTAAGAAATAAACTTATAATAAACTATAAAGTATAAATTTAATAATTTATAGTCTACAACTCAAAAAATTAAAAAAACAAAAAAAACAAAAAAAACAAAACAAAAAAAACAAAAAATTGAAAAGCTCGGGCTAGGCCCGGCCCAAGGCCGAGGATTGAGGCCGAGTACTGAGCTCGAAACACCTACCCTTGGGCCTACCCCTCTCCAAAAAAAGCCCGACCCGGCCCAGACCAAACTTTTGGTGGAAGCCCGATGGACTTGGGTCGGGCTTCACCCACCTGAGCCACGGTCGAGTTGAGCCGAGCCCAAATTACACCCCTAGCTATGATATTATTGGGCTTTTAGTGGGCCAAGACGAATTGAATCCGCCCCCTTTAAAAAGTATAACAAAATATTTTTTTTGAAAAAAATACTAACAATAGTAGAAGGCTACTAACCTCTGGGCAAAATCTTCTTCAATTTAAAATCATTTAACAATGTACCCACAACCAATGCCCCATCCTTATTTTTTTTTTCTTATAAATCTTTCTCCATCCGTCAACTTTTTTTTCATTCCAAAAATTGGCATATATATATATATATATATATATATTACCGGCCACTTAGAAGAACACTATAGGTGTCTTGAATACATGTATTAATTATGCGTATTAATTGTATCTTATTTGTAACCGATGTAAATACATTAATTAATGCTCTCTCTCTCTCTCTCTCTTTCTTTGTGTGTGTGTTTCTTTCTATTTTTTATTTTTTTTGTTTTTTTTTTTTGTGGATATTACATTTCTCCCTCCTTAAAAGAAATTTAGTCATCTAAATTTAACATACCTTAGTTCTCAAATTGTTGTGGATATCATTCCTTCATTTCTTCCTCAAGTTCCTATGTGGCTTCTCTTTCAGTGTGGTTGCTTTGCTGAAATTTAACATAATGAATGATTCATCGCCTCAATACTTTTTCTTTACGATCTATAATCTTTATTGATTGTTCACCATAAGTCAAATCTTTTCTGACTTGTAGTGGTGCATTATCAATTACGTGAGTTTCATTCAGTATATATTTTCTCAGCATAAAAACGTAAAAAAGATTATGTACTCCTGCAAGTGAAAGTGGCAATGCAAGCCTATAGGCCACTTCTCCAACACAATCCAAGACCTCAATTGGTCCCATAAATCTAGAACTCAACTTTCCATGTACTCCAAATCTCATTACTCATTTGGCTGGAGATACCTTAAGAAACACAGGATCTTCTACTTGAAACTCTAAGTTCTGTCTCTTATTATCTGCAAAATTCTTTTGCCTACTTTGAGCTGTGCAAAGTCTTTCCCTAATGAGATAGATCTTGTCCACTATTTATTGTACAATTTCTAGTCCCAACAACTTTGTTTCACCAACCTCATCCCAACATATAGGTGATCTATATTTTGTCTCATATAAAGCCTTATAAGGTGTCATTTGAATACTAGATTGATAACTGTTATTATAAGAGAACTCTATTAAGGGTATATGTTTATCCCAAGATCCTCTAAAATCAATACTACAAGCTCTCAACATATTTTCAAGAATCTAAATAGTTATCTTTGATTATCCGTCGATTTTAGGGTGAAAAACTGTGCTAAAATTTAAACTAGTCCTTAATGATCTTTGTAGACTCTCCCACAATTTAGATGCAAACCTATTGTTCTTGTTAGAAACTATCGTTACGGGAATGCCATATAACTTTAGGATCTCCATAATATACAACCTTTCTAGCCTCTTTAAAAAGAAACCAACTCTGATAGTCAAAAGGAAAGCAGATGTCGTCAATCAGTCAACAATTACCCAAATACAATCATTACCACTTTGATTTCTTGGCAACCTTATCACAAAATCCATGGCGATATGTTCCTACTTCTACTTAGGAATAGAAAGTGCTTGCAATTGACCCACTGGTCTCTAATGTTCAACTTTTACCTGTTGGCATACTAAACATTGAGCAATAAACTGAGCAATTTTTCTTTTCATATTATTTTACCAAAAAACTCTCTTCAAGTCTTTATACATTTTAGTGCCCCCAAGATGTACTAAATACTCCGATTTGTGAGCCTCTTTCATAATTCTTTTCTTCAACTCCAAATCATTAGGTACGCACAACCTATCTCCAAATCTCAAAGTTCCATCCTCATGAACTATAAATTCGATATGCGATCCTATTTTCACATTTTTTTTATTTTCTGTAATTGTGGATCATCTCTTTCACTCGCCTTAATTATCTCAGTCAAACTAGGCGAAACTCTAAGATTTTCCAAAAGTGCACCAACCTCCTGCCATCGTATCTCAATATTATTCTTCTTTAATCTTTTAAGATATGTTTTTGGTTTGCGATCAAACATATCAGACTACTAGAGGACTTCATACTCAAAGCATTTGCCACTACATTAGCTTTTCTTGGGTGAGAGTTAATTCCCAAGTAATAATCTTTCAGAAGTCCTAACCACCACCTTTGTTTCATATTTAGATCTTTCTAGGTAGTACTTCATGTTTTTATAGTAAGTAAATATCTCACATTTTACGCCGTATAAGTATTGCCTCTAAATCTGCAATGCAAACACCACGACTGCCAACTTTAAATCATGTGTTGGATAATTCTGTTCATATGATTTTAGCTTCCTTGAAGCATATTCCACCACATTGTCATTCTTCATTAGAATACATCGCAAACCCTTTTTAGAGGTATCACTGTAAATAGTAAAACCTTTCATTACCAGAAGGAACAATAAGTATTGGTGCCGATACCAAACTCCATTTCAACTGTTGAAAGCTCTATTTACATTATTTGACCACTCAAATTTAATCCCTTTCTGTGTCAAACGAGTCCATGTTACAGCTATACAGAAAAACCCTTTTACAAGCCTCTTGTAGTATCCAGCTAATCCCAAAAAACTTTAAATTTCTAACACACTGGTCTGCCTATTCCATTCTACTACAACTTCAATTTTCTTTGGATCCACAGAGACCCCATCCTTGGAATTTCACTTGGCCTAAGAAGGAAACATTATCCAACCAAAACTCACATTTCTTTAACTTTTCATACAATTTCTTCTTTATCAAAATATCAACACCATTCTCAAATGCTTTTCATGCTCCTCTTTACTATTTGAATATACTTGAATGTCATCAATAAACACCACCACAAATTGATCCAAGAAATGTTTGAACACCCTATTCATTAAGTCCATGAATGCTACAGGCACATTAGTTAATCTAAACGACATCACTAGAAATGCATAATACCCATATCTAGTGCGAAAAGTTGTCTTGGGCATGTCTTCCTCCTTAATCTTCAATTGATGATAACCTCAGCAAAGATCGATCTTTGAGAATACTTGTGCCCCTTGTAGCTAATCAAATAAATCGTCAATTCTGGATAAAGAATATTTATTCCTCGGTGTCTTCTTATTTAATTCTCGATAATCAATGCATAGGCACATACTCCCAACCTTTTTTTCACAAATAAGACAGGAGCACCCCAAGGAGACACACTAGGTCTAACGAAACGCTTATCCAATAATTTCAGCAATTGCTTTTTTAATTCTTCCAATTTACTGGGGCCATCCTATATAGGGCCTTGAAAATAGGCCCTGTGTCGGGGATCAAATCAATAGAAAATTCAATCTTTATATCTGGTGGCAAACCTAGCAAGTTCTCAGGAAATACATCAGGAAACTCCCTCACAACAAGAATATTCTCCAAATTCAACTCATCCTAACTTGCGTCTCTAACAGAAACCAAATAACCCTTACAACCATTTCTCAACAATTGTTTTGCTTGCAAAGCAAAGATTCTTCAGGGAGAAATTTTCTATCTGCCACCCAGGAAATAAAATTCTGATAGATTTGGACACTGAAATATAACATTTTTACCACAACAATCAACATAAGCATAATTAGTTACAAGACAATCTACCCCGAGAATAATATCAAAATCTCGCGTCTCTAGCACTGTTAAGTCCACAAGTAACTTTCTACCATCTATGTTATCCACATGAGATTTGTAGATTAACTTGGTGATTAAAACACCTTCGACTATGGTTTCAACACATAAGTCAGTCTCTCTTAGAATGCATTTCCATCCATATTTCTTAACAAACACCATAGAAACAAATGAATCGATTGCACTGGGATAATATATGCCACCACATCATTGGAAGTCTGAGCATCTTGTTGAGTAAGTGCATAAACTCGCCCATGAGTCATCGATCTCTGAAATTCGTCCTTCTTTTGATTTGTAGTCGTTACAGTTGTCGGAGCTCTTTTATCCATCTGTAAGTTTCTCTTGATCTCTTGTCCATCTCCATTAGGACACTTAGCTATCATATGACAGCGTTGTCCACATTCACTATTAGAATGAAATCCATCACATCTAGAGTATCGTGGCCGATCTCTTTGTCTATCACCACCATCGAAAGAACAATTTTCCCAACTGTCATAAGATGTAGTGCTTTGCCTTTTAGCATTTTTCCCTGAACCCTGCTTGCCTTAAAAACTCGATGATGTCGGCATCTTTCTCTTATTGTTATTATTGTCTTTCTGAAATACCTCTTTCAACCAATAAAGCTTTGCTCACCACTGCTCTGCATGTAGCTATCTCAAAAGGCATCACTCATTGCTTAATTTGGGGATTTAATACCTCCTCAAACCTTCGTGCTCGATTTTCTTCATCTGTTACAAGTGTTGGAGCAAACTTTGACAATTTTGTAAATTTCGCTTCATATTCAACTACCGATAGATTTCTCTACTCTAGTCTAATAAATTCCCATTCTTTCTGAAAATGAATTCTTTTAGGAAAGTACTTGTTATCGAAAGTATCCTTAAACATTGCCATGTATATCGATCTGCATCGTTTTCATATTTGTGTTTCTCCATTTACCATCAATCATAAGCACTTCCTTGCAACATATAGGAGCATAAGAAACTTTTTCTTCATCAATACATCCTAAGAAATAGCAAAAACTTTTTCCATTTCTGTCACTCATTTTTCTGCTTCTAAAGGATCTATGGCTCTCTCAAATGTCGATGTAGCCAACCTTTTAAGCTCTGCGATACCACTACGTTGCCTCTATTGTGCTCTTACACCTTATTAGATCTGCTGATGATGCTCCATAAGCCTAGTTAAGTCAGTACCTGTGATGGCTTGCTGTTGTACTATCCCGATCAAAGTCAGCATCAATCGAAACATCTTAGTTGGATTAGGGACCCTGGGTTATTCATCACCATTACGCTACTGACCTTGAGTGTCAATATTTACACGAGAACCTCAAGAACGCTAGCTGTATTTCTTCGTTGTTCAGTGCTAATAGCTTGCTGGTTTGCTTGACCAATTTGGGGGTTATCAATAATTTCTACAATTCTCCTAGAACATGTCAGCTCAACCTACATATAGACATAGTTATACCATACTATTATTTTTTAAAAAGTAATAACAAATAATAACGAGATCAAAGGCATAATCGAATTTTCCCACTTATTGCCATCTCACCACTATGTTTTAAAGGTTTCAATCAAAATAAAAATCTAAGCTTTGATACAAATAAATTATCACATCCCAAAAGTACGTAACAACGCTGCACACTCACTACTTATGAGTATGCAACGCTAAGATGCCAATTATCAATTCTAGTATCACTATAAAAATTAATCAAATATATATATAATAAAAAAAATCATTTGTTATGAATTTAATACCAAACAATCTTTAAATGTTTTTTAAAATTTCTATTGCAATTTATTACAGACCACAGTTCAAAATAATGAAGATAATTTTGCTCTTAACACTTTCCAAAAAAATTTCCCTGCAGCTCTACTCCTCAAAAACTGTAAAAAAATAATAAAAATAAACCTTGAGCTTGACAACTCAGCAAATCACCAACTACCATTGCTTGTTGGATTAAGTACGTATGAAAATAATATAAACGAAGACATAGTGTTTTTTTCCTTTGTAACAATATTTAATGCAAACATATTTATAATTTGGAGACTGAAAATATATTAGTTTTCTTGTGTGCAAAATAACAAATAATTTAATTTCTAATGGTTTTTCGATTCAATTTCAATATATCCAAGTCTTATCGACTACGGTCACAGTAACCAATGACAAAGTCTAAAACCATACTTAGACCGGTAGTGAAGCTCCAGACAAAACTAGTTTCGGTGCCAATCTTTAACTCCATTAGCTAAGGTCCAAATCATAGTCAAATTAGAGCTATATTCAGAATTTAACACTTAGATCACAAAACTATATTATTTTTTCAATTATTCAAAGCTCTTTAAATATTGTCAAAATTTCATATTTGATCATTTTTTTTTTTTTGCAAAAACGAATAAAAGTATAACATAATATTTTTTTAGAAAAAAAAACTAGAACATAATATATATATATATATATATATATATATATATTTGAATTGAGAATATTTTCAAATAATTTTAAGAATAAAAATACTAACAATACTGGAAGGCTACCTATATTTGGTGAGGTTTGTTTTGTGTCTTTTTTATTTTCTTAGGCAGCTTTGACAGGCGTCGTTTCATTCTTAGGTTGGTTTCCGATTCATTCTTCCTTTCTTCGTCTTCTTCGCAGAGTGTAATTACAGAGAGAAAATGTGTAATCACTATTTGATGAGTTTTGGAGAGAGATTGCTAACAGGTTTCTATAATTTCTTCCATCAAAAAGCGGTTTTCATCGCACTTGAGAGCGCATTTACGGCGGTGTTCGTTCTGAATTCCGATCGAAATCGACGGTTTTGGGCAATTAGGTTGGTTTCCGATTCATTCTTTCTTTCTTTGTCTTCTTCGCAGAGTGTGATTAGATTGAGAAATATTTTGCTTTTGAAAGAAGGTGATCAGTCACTAGCTCTATAGTGAAAAATAGTGATGTACAATAGTCTTTTGCTTGTTTCTCTATCCTTTTCTTTTCCCTTTTTTTTCCACTCTGTTTGGTTGATTAGAAGAAGAAAAATAGATGGCAAAATGTGCAATTTTACAGCTTGAAGTTTTTCATGTGTTGTGTATATATATATATATATATATATATATAAATATATTGCTTTTGAAAGAAGGTGATCAGTCACTAGCTCTATAGTGAAAAATAGTGATGTACAATAGTCTTTTGCTTGTTTCTCTATCCTTTTCTTTTCCCTTTTTTTTCCACTCTGTTTGGTTGATTAGAAGAAGAAAAATAGATGGCAAAATGTGCAATTTTACAGCTTGAAGTTTTTCATGTGTTGTGTGTATATATATATATATATATATATATATTTGGCCATTAAATTCGGGAAGAAAAATTCAAATATGAAATTGATATAATTTACATGTGAATTATTTTATGAATAACAATTAAAAATAATTAACTTTTATTCTACTTATGCATGAGCACGATCGCTAGTGTTTAAAATATTTATAGAGTTTTTTTATTAAAAAAATAAAAAAATTAGTTGATTTTTTAAAAAAATCAAATAATATAGCTTAAAAATTGACTTTTTGCATTAAAAAAATAGCTTTATAGATTGCAAGAACAAAAAAAAATATTAGTTACTTTTACAATCTCACTTGTCATTACTTAGTACTCCTAACAAATAAAGTATTCAATATACACTAAAGCTTCATTTATTTTAATGTAAAATATTTTATAATAAATATATTTTTATGTAATACTATTTTGCACAAAATAATTTTTTATTTTTTGATGTTTGGGTGATACTTAAAATTATCCTTTTAGAAAAAATAAATTTTTTATCAAAATATGCTCCTAAAATCGTTGCCGCCGTCATTGCCATTACAACCGCCGTTGCCATTACCATTACAACCGTCATCACCACTACCACCTCCATCACCACCACCACAACTTTTATTGCCATCTCTTGTTGTCGTTATTATCACTACTGTCGTTATTATCACTACTGGATCCATCAGTGTTGTCACAGGAACCATCATTGCTATCGTTATCATTATCAGTCATCATCACCATCACCACCATTGTCCCTAGGCTTTGAAAGATTTTCATGCTCCTCGCATCGTTGCTCTAAAGCAATTTGGGTTTGTGTGGTCCCTACTATTTTTATGTGAACCTTGCACCAATTCTAACTATCACACACCGCCATCACTGATCACCATTTCAATATCGTGCTAACGATACTGCTAAGAAAAAGGCTACCGAAAACAATATCAAATGGCCAAATGCAAAACATTCTGACCATCGGTGATTAGGAATGACAATAATAAGATGGACAGGGTAAGAGTTTGAGGTTCCCATTTCTATTCTCTAATTTATTAGGATTGGAAAGATTTTAAAAAGAAATAACAAGAGCGGAACATATCAAGGATAATGAATAAATTATAAAAATAACAATATTAATAAGAGTTAAAAATAATATTATAAAAAAAACTCTAATTGATGATCAATTAGAAATAAAATGATGAAAATAAAAAATTAGAGGATAAAATGAGATACGAATGTAATATTTTTATATTTTATTTTTATTATATTTTAAAAAATTAAAACTTATACATATATTTTTATGTAACTAGAGTTGGAGCGAGAAAACGTGAAGCAAGGAAAATAAATATTGTCCTGAGCTGCACCAACAACATTGGATGCATCGATTATTGATTGGCATAATGAAACGGAATTCGAGACATTTCTAATTATTATATTATTTTTTTAATATTTTTATTATAATTTTACTAATTACCGTTCATTATACGGTAAATAAAAACAATAAAAAATTAAATTCTGAGTAATCAAAGTTAAACTATCAGTAATCATAGTTTGTTATTATTTACCGTCTACTAGACAGTAGTTAATATTTTTTTTATTTAATCTAATTATTATAATTTTTATTTTTTGCATCGAGATGAATTGAAAATATATTTTTTATTAAGTTATAAAACATAAAAATAAATTAATAAATTAAATTTTATGTTTTTTATTTTTATCTTTAATAAATATTTATTATATTTTAATCAATATTTTTAGTATTTATTTCTTCTCATTAAAACGATGCAGAAAAGAACAAATAAAAAAATGCAAAAAAATCAGAAAAATAAAAAATAAACCAAAACCTTAAAATCCATCCCAAACAAGACCTATGAATCATCATTTCTCTCACCCAACAAGTAGAGCTAATATTGCCTCACTCAAAATATTTTTCACCATTGGTAATCAAGGGGCTGGCTAGTAAAGGTGGCCTGCTGGCTGGTAGAGGTGGCCACTCCCAAGTTTCAAAAAATATAATTATTATAGTAGTATTAGATTGAAATACATTAAAATTATATAAATTTGCTCCCCCCCCCCTAAACTTCTAAAAATCCAATATATGTCGCTTAATATCTTTTGAAAGTCATTCGCCCTCGTAAGTTAAATTCCTGCATCTTTCTTGCATATAAACAACATCGCATAGTATATCAAAATTACCGAATAATTATCCAAGAGAAGAGCTAGATGTAACGCATAATCACCACCCCCACCACCGCAACATGATTATGCCTGATGTTTGATGCTACTATCCAATCGACGAGAATAGAACAATTAAATGAGATACAACTATTTCATCACAAGAAAAAGAGAGGTCCCAAATCTACTCTGATTCAAACCGGCCGAGTGAATTGTCCAACCAAAAACTCAAGAGAGAGAGGCCTCGACCCTCGAGTCATTCAAACCGGCCAAGTGGATCGTCAAACTAGTAACTCAACTTCACAAGCTAAGAGTGTATCGTGGGCAAACACTGTTCATTAAGTCATTGATCCCTAACCCCCAATTCCAAATTTGAATTGGATTGGAGGATTCTGGAGAGGTAGAAAATGTAAGAACAAAAGGCGAAGAGGATGAGGCTGTGGGTGGCAGCGATTAGGCGGCGAAGGTGGAGGATGGAGAGGACTGTTGAGTAGTAGGAATCAAAAACAAACTGCAAGGACAAGGGCAAGATACTACAACCAATTTTTGATTGAGGGAATCATAATCCTGGAATTAGGAGGATAAGGACTTCCAGTCCTAAGAACATCTAATCCTAGCACAAATTTAGACTTCAAATTAATCCCTTCTCCCGTTTGGCTGGACATGGAATAAAGAAGGATGAAGAGTAGAACCAAACATACCATACACAATTTGTCCGGGATTACAAAATGGAATAAGCTCCCCTCAAAACCCATTAAGACTCCATTTTGTGGGTATGCGTAGACCTATGGCAATAATCAAAATCGTTAGTCTCGTAGACTCCACAAAAAAGATCTATACAAAAATTCAACTTGAACAAATATCAATAGATACATAAATAAATTACATTTTGTCTTACAAAAATGGACATAATTGATTTAAAATAACCTGTTTAAGTTTAAACCGTCTAATTTGTAAAATAAAATATTATTTATTGTTAAGAGTATGAAATTCCACGTTGGTAGGATATGAAATTGGTAATCACTTAATAAAATATTGGATCTCTCCACATAATAACTTAAGCTTTTAGATAAGATATTAAGTTTCTTTAAAATATACCATATCGATTTCTGATCAAGCTAAATTTTGACATAAATAACTTTATCTCTTGAACTTACAAGATAAATAGTACAAATTCAATTGATTTCTAATCAAGCTAAATTTTGACATAATTAACTTTATCTCTTGAACTTACAAGACAAATAGTTCAAATTATTGTTGTGGGCCTATTTCAAGTCCACAAAATAAGAGTATTGATTAGTAGCATTGAGGGGAGCTCGTGGCTTAGAAAATCCACCACCATGGGATAAAAGTAGCACAATATAGGGTCAAGGGTGAGTCCAAATTTGTTCACCCACCTAACAAGCTCCGTCAAAAATACCTACTTTTCAATTGGTCTAAATTGTGAACCCCACCATAAATTTAGCAGTGGAGCCCACTGTTTGGACCAACAAGGTGAGCGAACAAATTTATTTCCGAGGGTTGGGATGCAACCGTTTGATTGCCGGAATTGCATATCAACTGCTGGATAAAGTCCAAACCATTTCAAAAGAGTCCAATTCCATGGGAAATAAAACCCAAAATCAATAGTAGCAGATGGGAAATCCCTTTCAGAATTTGCCAACTTGCCAGTTATTTCATTTATGATCTCACAAAGTAACTCTAGACATTAGCTGCCAAGAGATATTAACAACAAATCAATCTGGAGGAAACTTATGTTGCTATTTCATGCATAAACCCTCTATTATGAACTAGACAAAAAATTGAGCTGACTGCAAATCCAGACATGGAGTACGAGGCTAATAATATCGGACACAAATACATTTAATCTACAAAAAAGAGGGCAAAAAATTGAAAAATAATCTTCTCTAGTGTCTTGTTTCAGTTAATAAATGCGTACCTTTTTGCAACCTCTTCCATGCGATCAATCAATCTAGAATGCCATTTCTCAGCTGCTTATAATTTACAGTGGCATATCAAGCAAATTCGCATAGCATAACCCGTCTACAAAATTGAACGGTTGAATAGTGGTGATTATATGGACTAGCTACGCCGAGCTTGTGGTGACTTTTCTACGGACAATCCTCTTTCTCCGGGCCTTAGAAGGTGATTGTTCCCCTTCAGCAACAGAACCGCCCTGCCCTTGTTTGATGCCAAGAAGTCCAAGCCCCGATACAATAGCACTCTTGGAAATGAACCAATTTGAAGAAGGTTGTGTAGCAGGCTCGGGCGGTCTATTATAAGCCTTTAAAATGTCGTCTGAATGAGCTAGTGGATCCACCTCCACACCAAGCCAAGCCAGCCTCGATGTCTCTCCTAACTCAACATTCAAAAGCCTGCACGCATTTGAAAACACCATTACACGTTAACTCAAAATCTGATATTAATAATCAGAGAATTTCTATTAGAATTGACATGTATAATAATTTGTGGGTTGCAATTACAGGGCATCATACATCGTAAGCAGGGTTAACTGAAAAAGTGAAAATAAAAATGGAGTGGGGGTATGGAATACAGAAAGAAGAGAATTATGGGACTCAAAGACTCCTAAGTCCTAATGATGCTTAATAACAGTTTGAAAAGCAATAGAAAAAATGAGGAAAAACAATAAGAAATCCATACAAACTAATTTTTATCTAAAGGAAAAACCCATAAATATATAATTCAAATGAAATTAAGATTTAAAAGGAAAAAGGAAAGAAAAGAACCTTCTCCAATTAACAACAGTCATAAAGTTAAATAAGTTGAAGTCTAACCTATATATAAGCAAAAATCACTATAAAAGGCCAAACATCGAATATAATCTCTGAAAAAAAAAATTAATAAAATGCTACAAACAGATTCCTATGGGCAACCATTTTATTATAAAGGGAAGCACTGACCTCAAGGCTGTACTGAAAAAGAGGGCCACTCCGATAACATCAAAATAGTTGATCATTGCTCTATCAATTCCACACAAGAGCTGATAACGCAGGTTTGCATATACACCAAGGAAAGCCCCATAACCAAGTGCATTAGTACTCACAGTAGGAATTGTAACAGATAACCTGCCAGATAAAGTAATGATTACCGAAAATTTAATTTGGGAAGATTGGTTCAAATAAAATAAGGCACTGATCGAATTAAGAAGATATTGAAGTACATTAATCTTAATTGGCAACAAATTATAAAGGCTAACCTATCAATTAGTCACTCCCAGATTTTCTCTAGATTTCAGAGTAACTCTTGATCTTCTAATCCAACTTTAATAACAAAACTAATATCATTCAGTTCATTAACAAAGTTTGCAATGTTTCCTAACTGAGTTAAGTTTAGGATTTAAGTCAAGAAAATGATGATCTGAATGTGAGGAATAAGATGGACAGAAAAAGCTCTCTTGAATAATAATCTCCTCCAAGGCACCCGATTTCACCTTAAACTGTCAGTGATTTTCCATATTTTTCTGTCATTTAAATGGCCATTTTCTTAGGTCAAACCTTAAGCTTTTCTCAATTAGAACACATGATTTTTTTTTTTTAATTATGACAAGGAACCCTTTGCAGGGAAACTTCGGAGCTATGTATGCCCCACATAGACACCCGATAAAGATAAAACCATGAGAGCAAATTATATAACATTAACCTTAAAACTTTTCTCAATTAAAAAACACGTGATGTAACATAATAGTTTTTTCGCATCTCTCTCCATGAATTGCACTAATTGACTTAATTATGAAAATTAGAGGAACTAAGTGTAATTTACACAGTTAAAAAAAGAAACATATTCAGAGAACATTGTCTACCTTCCCTCCTTTTTACTGGCTAGTAGATTTGTCAAAGCACCTTGTGCAGCACCAGCAGTAAATCCAACCATGCATAACTCTGCAGCCTTGTAGAAAAAAGACTGGATTCTCTTCTGCAGGTCAAATTCTCTAAGTGGATAGCTCTTTTCAAATATATTGTTTGGAAGCTTTTGCAATGTATTTTGCAAATCAAACCGGAATGTGTTTCCATATGAACGACAAGGAGCAAGCGACCACACAACAATAGCATTGCACGCAGTTAAGGTGAGGACATTAATAAGTGCAAGATCCCATTCCTGCTTAATCCTACAATAAAGTAAAGCAAACATTTATTAAGTGATTACAGCCAAATGACCACATAGTGCACCATAAAGTAAAGAAAACATTTGTTTAGTCAATACAGGCAAATGAGCAAATCATGAGGAGTTTTTCCTTTTAATGAAGTAGGGAAAAAAAATAACCACCTCTCCTTGCGATTTTTCAACTCCCACCAAACAGAGCAACCAATTGTGCCAGCCTGCTCCAGAAGAAGCCTATGTAAAAATGCAGGATCTGCAATCATCCTGCACAAATAAAGATGAATAATAAATGGTATTGCTCAGTTGCTAATAGAATATTTAATGTGCACAATCTAGACTAATTTATTTATTTTTAGTGGGAGGGGTGGGGGGGGAGCAATCTATAATTTGCTAGCTGCAGAGACAAACAAAAGAAAAATGACATGAAAATGTTGCTATATAATGCTCCAATGAGTTATGGATTTTATGGCATGACAAGTTTTGGTAGTAAAGTAAAAAAGGTGACTCACCCTTCTTTGATTTCATCACTTGTGGTGAGGGAAAATATCTAACCAAGTAGCACCTATATTGGCATATAACGCTACCTCCTCCCAGTGCCTTTCAGTGCTCCAACTCTATTTTCTATAATTAAAGATTCACTAGGAAAATGGCACCAAGGGGATGCCACCCCCAGACATCCAATACATAAGGTATTTACTCAAAAGACTTTTAAAGGCCAAAAAAAAGGTTCAAGTATAAATCAACATCTCCCGAAACCAACTATACACAAGAGACAATATTCTACTCTGATTCAAAAAGAGGTGGATAGGTCACATCAAACATAAAGATGCCAAAAGTGTTCTTCCTTCTTTACCCCACTCTAGCTTCCCTCCAAGATCGGATGAATTCCATTGAATTGGGAAACACCCACATCGACCAAAAATGGTAATAATTTTAGTCAAAAAGTATCTTGCGGCCATCTATACAATAAGGAGATGATTAACCGATTTCGTCCTTTGTTTGCACTTACAATACCAATCAACATCTACCCGTCATCTCTTTATTGGATTATCAATTATGCAAATTGTAAATTGCACACTGTCTATACAAAAGGAAAAAAAAAAGGTAACGTTAGATGGGACCTTAGAGATGCAAACCCTTTCAAGGAAAGGAGGAATCTTTACAATCCACCAAGGCTGCATAAAAAGATTTCACATCAAGTTGTTTGAAGGTCAACATCTCACATGTAACGTATCCTCGTCATCTCCCAAATGGGTGGTCACATAAATTATGCCAAGCAGGTTCAACACTCCACCTCCATAGAGCAGAGGAGTCAATGAATGAACATTCAATTCTGAATTTTGGGGAGGGGTGATACTGTGGTCTAGAACTTCTAAATTTCTTGAATCTCGAGGAGACAGGTTTATAAAGTACATTGTAGTTGAAACCTTGACTCCAGAATCTGAAAAGAATGGCATTTAGTGCTTCATATTTACTGGTGTAGTTCCAAGTAATACGTGGCCTGCTCGTCAATTCAGTCACAGCAGTTCCATCTTTATAGAAGCTTCCATTGAAGAAAAAAACTAATCACTATTTGAGAAGTCAAAATCTCATGTCACTTTTCAGTCAACTGAATTCTGTGCAGATCAAGATGAGATCTCACTTGTCCCTAAGGCTTTCCACTATCTCATGCAAGAAAAGGGCTCCAAATTTTGACACTCACTCACCATTCTGTACATAGTCTTAGAACCCGATGTGAAAATGATATTAAAGAACTTCGAATGAAACCGATCATGTTTCCTTTCTTCACAATTTGTTCATACTTTACCAAGTCGATATTATAAGAGATACTTTTTGATAAGTAATTTCATAAAAAAGGTGCCAAAATAGGGGTGCTCCGTACCCACGATGCATATAGCAAAAACAAAAATTTACACCCCACCTATAATCTCCTAAATATCTATAGGGATGTCAAATTGTCAACAGGGAAAAAACACAAAAAACACAAAAACACCCAAAAAAAAAGATTAAAAATAAAGACAAGCCTCCCAGCAACAAGGGGGAAAAAACATGCAGTGCTCCCCTTAAGCAAACAATCAAACTCTACATTTTCAAAAGATCCACTGTATCTTTTGATTGGATTATTGAATTGTTCGGTATTAGCCACAGAATAGTTACATAAAAGCACCATCAGGCGGGGTTCCTTGGATTTCTCTTATATAGTAAAACCAAATTGAAAAGTGCTTTTTAATTGTTCCAGAAGAAATGAAGCAAAAAAATAGGGTAGGGTTCGGATAGTTATGGTATGAAAGCATATCCAATGCTAAATACATAGATGCTAGGTAACAGATAAGAAAATCATGAGTTCTACTGTAATAAACGAGTTGTTGCTGAAAACTTTTTCAGCCACTCTTTTGGGAACAATAGCAGTGAAAAAGGAATTCATGCTCCACTCAAATTCCCATTTTCAAAAGGAGTGCATCAAAGCCACCACATCACTCCACACAACACCACAACGCCATTGGAAGAAAGCTAAGGGAAAACCATCAGTCCCAGAGCTTGGTCTCCCTGCAAACTCTTCAAGCCCCTACCACCTCCTCTTATATAAAGCATATGCTGGAAAGAGATCAACTCATCCAAAAATAGCAGAAAGCATATGCTGGTAAGAGGTCAACTCGTCGAAAAATAGCAGAAAAATACTTTTATTCCCATTGTGGTGGGGATAGCTCATTCTTTCTTTTGCTCATTCAAAATAATCCTGAAAACTATTCTAGCTCCAAATATAATTTCCCTATCCTTGCATTTATAATTGACCCTAATTCTAATAAGAAACTTTATCAATGTCCAAAACAGCTAGTTTCAAATTACTGCAAATATTTAATTATCCCAAAAAGGGCATATATCCCTCATGTACAAGATTCTTGATATTCTAAGGATCCTCCTAACCTTGCTATACCTTTAAAAAAAACGAAAAATACTATATCCGCAAGAACTACCTAGTGAATATGATTAGTTCTAGAATTACCCCTATGACTAATGATGCAAAAGTAGATCAGGATTTCACTGCGGATAGTGAAGATGGGAATGGCATAATTTGACTACCAATTCACGAAGGGACAAAAAGCTAAATCTCCCATTAAACTTTATACACCAAAACACTGCCTGTATGGTCTTAATCAATAGTAAACCTTCTGTTACAGCTCTTGGCGCTTGTTATCTTTTCCCTAGCCCATCAATCTTGATGTTTCAAGTATAATGCTACAGAAAATAGAACAAAAAGGGCACTTCCAACCTCTTCAAAGAAAATCAATAGGGGAAAAGAGACAAGAGAGGCCACATTTCCCTAAAAATAAACGCATGCTACATTTTACTAGTTCCTAAATCTATGGTAGAACTATGATCGAAGACAGCTCTAAAATTTTGACACTTCCAGTCAGTAGCAGGCTACCATCCCTTATGAAGCAGCAAGTTCTATGCAGAAACATATCTCTACTGATTTTTTTAAACTGGAAACACAAGATAACTGATAAGTCCTTCATTTCAAATTATGTTCACTAATCTCCACCCACAACTTATACCAACAACTCAGCAGTGGGATCACAGTTTTACAAAAAAGATGAATACACATAAAATACGGCGAGAATGCATTTATCACTTGATAGAACATATTCACATAACAAAAGTTTGAAGTAAAGGACAGATGAATATTTGATACGATAATGCATAAAACAAATGTCAACACTAAAAACAATTCAAAAGATTGGAAAATATGACATAATTTTATGAAAAAACAAATTTCAGTGGAGAAACTTGGCACAAAATGGAATATGAAGGAGCTGTCTACTTGGTCTGCTGAAGAGGCTGTATATTAATCTTACCTGCCAATGAATGCCCTGGACATTCCTTGTGGAAGCATTCGAGAGATAAACCTAGAAGTGGTTGGCCTGGCATTGATTGCTAGAAATTTTACCATTTGAGCAGAGCTGATCAACCCCTGGACGCAGCAACACACATCAGAATCCAGTCTTAGAGTTTCCATGCAAAAGTACATAATAAGAGAAAAATAGATCACCATTTCATATGCTTGTCGCAGTCCTGATGGCAAATCCATCATTGTCCTCTGCCACTCATTCAATACAGCATCAACAAATTTCCTATCAAACAGCTGCCAACATTGCACAATAATCATTATTCATCTCAAAGCACCGGGGAATAAAAAATTACGGAATCTGCATATCTGTGTACTGCGTATACTAACCTCTTGAAGAACAATCCGTCTCCTAAATAATCCGCCTTCATCTCCCTCATCTCCATCATCAAAGTCATCAAAGTAATCATCATCATCACCATTGTCATCGCCTCCATCACCACCACCATGATTGATTTTCTTTCCAATATTGCCACCACCGCCTCCAATTGCAGTCTGGGATATTATAGCAAGTATAAACCACTCCATCAAGGACTAAAGATTGATTAAAATGAACTAGACTAATAAGTTTCAATATATGTATAAATGGATAACCATAACCTTTGTATTTAACTGTAAGAGCCCCAAATATTGTTGCAAAAAATAATGGGGAGTCGGGACCATGAATATGTAGGTTACCACCTGATTTCACTAGCATTCCAAGGACAAAAATATTTCGAAGTGGAGAAAGGGGGAAAACCCATAGGCCCTGCCTTTTGCCCTTTTTTTGCCCTTTCTATTCTTGGCATGGTATGAAAAAAGTTTAAATAATGCCTTCACTGAGATGAGAATATTGGGATGTACGAATTGTGTAACCAAAAAAAAGAAAAAAGAAAAGCATAAGGATCGAATGCATCAGTTGGAAGTTAAAAGTGGCAACATTGAACAAAAATAAGAAAAAGACAACCAAGGTGGTTTAGCCATACGTGATGTAGACCAACAAAATGGTCATAAGATATGATAGGATCCCAGTAAAAGGTGGAAAAAGGAGAAGAGGAAGGCCAAGAAATGAGCAGTTATTATTCAGTGTCAAGGTTATTTTGCGGCATAGTTTCCATTCACCTCTAGCCAAAGAACATGATCTTGTTCGCATCTCTATTCATCGAGGGTTGTGTTTGAGCCAAAAATCCTCTATTAGTCAACTATGTTTGACGAACCATTTGATATGTCATCTACATAAGGCCTGCATCTCTTGCTACATAAGAGAACATCCGACTCCTTGACGCTCAACCTCTCTGTGATGTTCAACCAGTTTAGTTGCATTGTACCTCTTTTTTCCACATCTCACATGGATGGAGTGATTGAATGAATAGTGCTCAAATGACCTGGGTGCTCAAAGAATATTGTGGAACTCAAAAGAATGCTTATTTTCTATCTTAGGTGAAGCAATACTGACAAAAAATGGCCATGCAAGAATATATACGCATATAAATGCCTACTTTGTAATCAAGCAGATGACACACGTTCAAAAAATGAAGGCAACCCAACTAAAAAGTACTTATTACAAATGCTGGAATAAGGCATGCTATAGAAAGGAATTACAAGGCCCTCAATTGTACGAGAACATGCCCATGAAATGATTGGTTTATCATTTGCATTCTATGTATTCTTCGCAATCTCATGTTTCTCCAAAGTTGTATTTAGTGCCAAACGTGGTAGGCCTCTTATAGTTCACCATAATATGCATTAGTGATACTTCAATTAGGAAATTTCATACAAGCATTTATGATGAAGGGCCTGTTTGTTTTCTGATAAAGAAATGTTGGAATGAGGAAGGCTTGCCTGAAGAGAGTTATTTATGATTATTGTTCTGTAGTAATAATTAACAGGTAGAAAACTTGAGCTAACTTCTCGTCAGTTTTAGGTTTTCCAAATCATTGCAAGCTATTAAGGAGGTAAATGCTCTGTTAAGGGGGCATATGTTATCTACGATTGTATAATTGTCCCATATGTATATTTAGGATGGTTATGTAAGCCCAAGAGTATATTATAGAACCATATTTAAACAAGCAATAGGCATGTTCTGTTGAGCCAAGAAGTGATGCCAGGGTAAATTTCTAGCACAATGTATCTTGCAATATAGGCATTTTGTAGTACCTTGTCATATTTACATGAGGTTGTAGTTGATAGATTTGATTAGGATTTTTTCAGTAGCTGGGGGGTGTATTCCAAAGGATAATTTGAATTGGGAGATTGAGGAAGTATGGAGGATTTTATGGCTTTACACAAGTTAAGAGGGATGACTGGAGAGATTACCCGAAGAGGTGGTTGTGTGAAAACCAGGGTATTTTATGGAAAATTCATTTTATAAGTTTTGGTGGCATGTATTCAAAGGTTCCTTCCTTTGAAAAGAGGAATAGGTGGCAAATGCTCCTTCCAAGGGATTTTTCTTTTTTTTTTTTTGGGGGGGGGGGGGGGGGGGGGGGGGGG
>JAULJZ010181567.1:0-22369 GCA_032270985.1 Heliamphora pulchella | reverse complement strand
CGTTCAACGAGACCTTTTTTCAGGTAGTAGAGACCTTAGCAGAACTCTACTGTTAAGTATGCTTGGACAAGAGCAACACAAGGTTGGGTGACCCCTAGAAAGAATAAAACTGTGAGTACTTTGCCCAAAGCAGACAATATCATTGCTATGTGAAGAGTCGGGGTGTTACAGATGGTAATAGAGTCGACTCTCCCCATCTCCGAGTATGAGCCCCTGCCGTCTCATGTGATATGTGGGCAGACTACTAAGTGAGCAGGTCGATAAGGACTAGTAGGCTACCCAGCTGGCAGGCTACTGCACGGGAACATGCAGCCCTAAAGAATGGATTGTGATATCCTGGTATCTCATATTAGAAAGGGAGAGAGAGTTTCGAAGTTATAAAAAAAAATCTTGAACCCTTACATTCAACGAGACCTTTTCCTAGGTGGTAGAGACCCTAGCAAAACTTTGTAATTAAGCGTGCTTGGGTGAGAGCAGTGCAAGGATAGGTGACCCCTATGAAGAACAAAATCGTGAGAATTTTACCCAAAACAGACAATATCGTTGCCATGTGGGCAAGTCGATAAGGACTGGTAGGCTACCAGAGCTAGCAGGCTACTGCACAGGGACATGCAGCCCTAAGGGGGTAGATTGTGATATCCTGATATCACACATCAAAAAGGAAGAGAGAGTTTCTAGGTTATAAAGAAAAAACTTTAAACCCTTACATTCAACGAGGTCTTTTTCAGATGGTAGAGACCCTAGCAGAACTCTGTAGTTAAGCGTGCTTGGGCGGGAGCAATGCAAGAATACATGACCCCTAAAAAGAACAAAACCGTGAGGATTTTGTCCAAAGCTAACAGTATCATTGCCATGAGAAGAGTCGAGGTGTTACATGAGTAATGGTTAGTAGGATCTCTGGCCCAATCGGCATCTGAATAGGTCCGTAAGTCAAATGTAGAATGAAAAGAGTAATGAAGGCTATTAAATAGAGTGCCCTTAATATAGCAAAGAATGCAAAGTACAACAACATAATGGATAGACCGGAGAACAAACAAGAATTGACTGATAAGATGAATTGCATCAGAAATATCTGTTCGGGTAATAGTGAGATAAATAAGATTGCCTATTAATTGTCAATACAATGTGGCATTTCACATGAGTGTGTCATCTAAGGGTGTGAGTCATATATTGGGCTCCAAATGAGTGGATTCAACTTTGCTATTAGTAAGTCCAGCTCGTGCTAGGAGATGGGCAGCGTACTTTGCTTGGGATATATAGTAGCCAGTAGAATCCAAAGAAATCTTAAGGCCCAAGAAATATTTGAGAGTACCCAAATCCTTCATCTCAAAATGCTTTTTGAGACTAGTTATCCCAACATTGTTATCTTCGCTAATAATCATATCATCCACATAAAGAAAAAGAAGAAGAAGAACAGTACCATGCTGAGACTTTTGAATGAATAAAGTAAAATCATACGAGCTAGAAGAGAAGCTGAAACTCTCCAATAGTTGAACCAAACTTGGTAAACCATGCTTGAGGTGACCATTTGAGGCCATTAAGTGCTGGTCAAAGCTTATTGTTTGTCATTATTATATTTTATAATTTTCACACACAAGTTTCATATTTATGATTTGAACTGTTTAATACAATACGTTATTTATATAAAAAATTAAAAAAAAGTAAGAATAGCGTTATAATTCACACACATGAAAAATATAGAAATGTATATATTTGTACCCAAAAAATGTAAGAATCGCTTTCTTTAGTAACATAATAAAAAAGAAAATGGCTAAAAAGGCTTAAATTATAGTTTTTAACTTAGAGTTCGCCAAAAAAATAAGAAAAAGTATTCTTATAGCTTTTTGCTCATAACTTCTTATTCTAAACCAACAAATACAAATTTTACTGGTTTAACAAATATTTTTAACTTTTACTTAAGTTTACAATCATGACTTTAGCATGTTTTACCTTTTTAGCTGGTCTTCTTAATTATTGACTTTAGCATTTTTCTTCTTTTAGCTTATTACCAAAAATATATTTATATATTTCTAAAAATATCATAACTATTATTATATATACACATTCATTTTTCATAAAGATTATATTTGTAGAACTCAATCGTCGAGATCTATCCAAATCTATATTGGATCTAAAACTATGTGCATAAAAAAATTCATAACATCCTTTAAGCTTATTGTCTTTTAACTTTAAGTCATTTTTAAAATTCATCAAACAAACTTACGTATTTAACTTAAAGTGACTTTAAGTAAAAAAAAATTTAATTTAAAACCAAGTTAATTACCAAACGAAGGCCAATGCAAAAGAAACAAAATTTTTGTTTGACAAAATTTGGACGATAGACGTATATCTATTGTTCTAAAGCTAATATTTCATCTCATATAAAAATTCAAACGAAGTATATCAGCTTCAAAATACAACTAAAGTCTTCTTCATTTATTATGCATGTTCATTAAAAAAATATGAACGAGTTACGAACCTAAATTGACCACAAAATACAATAAAGTTATAAGATAGTAGATCATTAGAAACTCAACCTCTCTTCTATCACCCAATATACAGATCTCTTGATTTTTACCTCTCAAAAGAATAGGTTAGTAAACCTTTATATAGATCTTAAAAAATTATTATTAAATTACTATCATTAATCTTATTGAATTTGTAACGAAATATAATATTAATAGTAATAAACATAATTTATTTTCATAGCCATTATGGTCTTAAATACATTACTAATAATATAATTATTTTGTAGCAGCTAATATCATGAATAGGATACTAACAACCTATTTAAACTTTACAATGAATAATAAAAAATTTTGAAATAATTCTTATTTAAAACTAACAATTACAACAATAAACAACAAAAAAATATTTTAAATTTCTAATATTTTATCTTTTATTAAAATACTCCAACAGGTGATATGGTGATCTGCCCAGAAGGAACCACAAGTAGAGAACGATATGTCTTGAGATTCAATCCTCTTTTTGCAGAGCTAGCTAATGAGATTGACCCTATTACCATGAACTTACAAGTGACAATGTTTAATGGGACAAGTGCAAATGGGTTCAAGTGCTTGGACCTTTCTTTTTTTTTTTTTTTTTATAACTCATGGTGTTCAGATCAGTTTACAACTTTATGCACACCTCGACTTGTAATACTTCGACTCTTTACATGATAACGATATTGTCCATTTTGAGCAAAAATCTTTACGATTTTATTCTTTTCAAGAGGTTACCTATTCTTGCATTTTTTCAGTGTAAGTACATTTAACTGCGAATTTCTATTAAGGTCTCCACCACCTAAGAAAAAGTTTCATTGATATGTAGGGGTTCAAGATTTTTTTTTATAACCCAAAAATTCTCTTCTTTTTCGATGTGAAATACCATAATATTACACGACTAATCCATGGAGGACCAAGTATATGAACACAGTTGGGTGTTGCATTGGCTTTTGAGTGCACTTGTCTTACAAGGAGGGACAAGTATATGATGCTGGTGGGGAATGGAGAGGTGGTCTAAGATAAGAGAGCCAAAAGCCCTAATTAGCCAAAGTAGTTATTGGAATTTGAATAATTCCATTAAAAAAATTTATAATTTTAGTTTAAGTTTGATTAATTAGTTGGAATCTTCCAAACTCTTGTTACCATGGAAGGTTCTAAATTTTTGTCAAAATACATATTAATATTATTAATACGATCATGTATCAATCGCTATTAAACAGTATTTGCTAATATATTAATAAATATCAATATGAGATGTTTGTGTTGAAATTTTAAGGGTTCAAATCCCCTACGCAGCGGAATACGAACGTAGGCTTCAATCTACACAAAACAAGTAGAGAAGAAGAACACCTTCAAGGACACGAATATACGTGGTTCAGCTGACTGTCTACCTTTATGGGACAAGAAGAAAAAATCCACTATTATCAATAACTATTACAATTACTCTCTCTCATGCTCACACTGTATTTGTGGCCTCAAACTTGAGTTTCTTGGTGTCTTTCTATACTCTCTCTAGCCTCTCTACTGAGCATTCTCAAGTGTATAGAAGACCTTTAGGTCTCTATGAAACATAAGACCCTTATATATGCACCCCGTAGGTCAAAACTTGACCATAGCCGCCACGCAAAAACTTACGATTGCGCCCAGACCAATCGATCCATCTTTAGACCAATCAATCTGTTTGTTAAACCGATCAATCTGTTTGTTTGTTAGACCGATTGATCCGTCTTTTAGACTGATCGATCCGTATTTAACAGGTCTCAGTTTTTCTGTCTTCTGCAGAGATCCTGCGCCTATGTCGACCCACTTTTTAGTCCTTCAATATTGTCCGAACATCCTACCGAGTATGGACACCAAAATTCAAGACACCAAACTAACAATCTCCACCTTGGCTCAAAATTCTAAACCATCACCATCTTAAAGATCCGCCGGTTGCTTCGTCTTGCACCCTATTCACGGGTATGGATGCTCCACCGTCTCTATTCATCAATCTAAATGAACTTGGATCAAATTCAAGCCACACTTGAACTTGACCCTCTTGCAATCAACCAGCCTCTCGTCTTAAATAGTCTTCCAAACTCCCAAGTCTCAGCCTTCTGTAGTAACTCCACCTTCTCTGATACTACTACTTGCTTTTGATCTCTACTTGATCTTTCCGTAGATTTCTTGTGACCTGAAGGTTCTCCACTACTCTGTTTCTGCTGCTGTTGATTTGAAATATCTTCACCCGATTTTCTAGGTGAACTTTTCTGACAGAACTTCACCTCGACTATTGCACTTTATTTTCGACTTTCTGACATACACTGCTTATCAGCCTGACTAAGCCCCAAATATCTGTGTCTCGTGCCATCTTTGCTGGATTCTGCCTATGTAGTAGTGGTAACTCCACCTACCATCGTGTCCCATACCAATCTGTAGAGACCATCCATTTTTTGTCTTTTCATGATTATCATAGCCCATTTGCTAATCTTCATTGTTTCACCCTTTGTTGTGAGCCTATAACCTAGAGAATCCAATGTTTCCAAAGAAATCAATTTTTTTTTAATCCCAGAACATGCCTGACATTCGCCAAAGTCCTCACAATCCCGTCAAATGTCCTAACTTTGACTGTATATATTCCAATTGATTGACACACTGAGTCATTTTTCATTAGAATAGTACCCCCATTGTAGGACTTAAACGAGTCAAACTATTCTCTAACTGGACACATATGGTATGAGTATCCTGAATCTAATATCCATGACTTTGACAGAAAATCAAAATCTGAAGAAACAAAAAGTGCATCTCCGTCTACCTCACTGTTTAACGATTCTTCGATAAAACTGACGAATTCTGTAGACGCTTTTCCACTCTTCTTTTCTTCTAGATGTTGCTTCAATTATTGGCACTAGCTCTCAAAGTGACTAATTTTATGGCAATAGCAGCATTCCACATTCTTCCTTACACGTGACTTGGATCGAAATCTTTCTTTATAGGAACCCTCTTCACTGGATCTACTCATTCCTTTGCTTAACTCAAACTTAGCCAACAACAGTCCATCTGCATCTGATTCACCATCCCTCTTCATCTTTTTATGTGACAAAAGAGCACCAATAATCTCTTCAAGTTCTAGAGTGTCCTTCTCGTACATTAGAGTCGTCACCAGATGATCATAGAATATTGGAAGCGATGCCAATAGGAGTATTTCTTTATCCTCATTATCAACATTTACTCTAAATCCGGATAATTCTGTGATGAGCATATTAAACATGTTGAGATGTTTCAAAAGATTTGTACCTTCCCTTATCTGTAGTCCATATAGTTACTTCTTCACGTACAATTTATTAGCCAAATTTTTTTTCATGTAGAGACCTTCCAGCATCTGCTAGATCTCATGCGCTATCTCCACATTAAGCACGTTGTGAATAACCTCATCTCTCAGATTCAACCGAATCGAACTCGCGGCCTTGGTACCAATGTCCTCCTAATCGTTATCGGTCATCTTCTCTGACTCTTGCCTTACCGAGTAATGCCTTGGTGACCCCTTACTAAATCAACAGATCCTTCATCCGTCTCTACCACTAAAAGAAGTTATTCTTACCAGTAAACTTTTCAACTTCGTATTTGATGTTCACCATTTTTACTGCAATCGAGTGATCAAGCCAATAACCAATGCTTTGATACCAGTTATTGAAATTTTATGGGCTCAAATCCCCTACACAGCGAAATAGAAACATAGGCTTCGATCCACATAGAGCAAGTAAAGAAGAAGAACACTCATAAAAACACGAATATACATAGTTCAGCTGACTGCCCACCTACACAGGATAAGAAGAAAGAATCCAATATTATCAATAAGGATTACAATCACTTTCTCTCACGTTCACACTGTATCTGTAACCTCAAACTTGAGTCTCTTGTCGTCTTTCTATACTCTCTCTAACCTTTCTACTAAGCCCTCTCAAGTGTATAAATGACCTTCAGGTTTCTATGAAACATAAAACCCTTATATATGCAGCTCTTAAGTTAAAACTTAACCTCAGCCGCCGCGCAAAAAATTGCTGCTACGCCCAGACTGATCGATCTGTCTTTAACATGTCTCGATTTCTCTGCCTTCTACAGAAATCCTGCACTTATGTCGACCTACTTTTCAGTCTTTCAATGCAATCCGAACGTCCTACCGAGCATAGATACCAAAATTCAAGACACCAAACCAACAGTTTGAAAGAAATTTTGTACTCGGGTGGAGAGTGTAATGGTTTAAACATGCGAAATACACGCATGTGTGTATAATCAATTGTTCTTACCATACTTCTCTCAATCTCTTTTTGCTTGTCTGTATTATCGATGTCTCTTTTTGTTTGCCAATAAAATAAATGTTCTTGCTATATTTTTAAAATGAGAACTTGAGCCTTTTAGAAGTGTTTTGAGATTTATCTATATACATACATCAATATGCATATACCTATATAGATATTATAATTACTTGTTCTTGCCATACTTGTAAAATGAGACGTTCAGCATTTTAACAGTGTGTTGAGGTTGACCCATCTCTTTTTATTTTGTAATGATGAGGAACCCCTTGCTGGAAAACATCGGGTCTATATACTTCTCACCACATACATATATGCCAATACCCATAAAAATCATGGAGATGTTGTGCAAATCGCCTCAAGAAGTTAAGAAGAGTTGACCCCATCTTTTTTGTGAAAACAATATGGAGGTTGGCATAAAAGGAGAATGACATGTAAATATAACCAATCACAGTGGAGTGGCACAAATTTGATTTGTACACTTCGCACTTCAAGTATATCTTAGTATCTCAAAATTGGGCAGGAGACAAACCCATCTTATAATTGATGCAAGAAAGTCATGGAATTGTAAAGAAGAGAAGAAGAGAAATACATTTACAAATTTTGGAGATGCCTCTGACTGACTTTTACAACAAAGTGTTGACAGAAAAATACCTACAGTCCACATCAAATAAAAAGAGACAACATTTACCTGCTTTGAGGGCCTCCCAAGAAAACGGTTCCATCTATACCGTATATTGATAACATGGTCATTGATTCAAAAGAATGAGTTCGAACAAATGACTCAATAATTTGGAACAAAGAGGAACCTTCGATGCAAACATCTCCGATGTCACAAATCATGGAATTCAAACTTCATTTATTGAAAAGGAAGATGACTTGTGTCTTTGTGCTCGAAGGTTCTAGAGTGTTGGTAAATCAAGATGGGGAACTTTAAACAAGTTGAGTATTGCATTTCGTTTAGAGATGCATGAACATGACTGAGTAATGTTAAATGTCATAGTTGGTGACTGATGGAAAATAATTGGCGATGACGACAAATAACTCGTACGATCAGTTCATACTACGATGGCTGAATTGTACTACAGAAAGCACACTACATCATGACCCCGCCTCCTAATTTGAGATACGTACAGTATATAGATGACTCTTTTTATCACTATTCAACCAGGCTCTCTAGAGACGACAAATATCTCCTTTGCTGATGGAACCATAGTATTATGATTTTTACAATTAGCACAAGAATTGGTTCATACCTTCGTACACCACTTGAGGTCAAAGGGGAGCCCAAAGGGATAGCTTGCCAAATGATTTGCGATCTTAGGAGATATCCTTTACCAAAGATCCTTCAAGGAATACTCTCCTTCCTTTCTTAATAGGAAGGACCTTGTTGAACAAGCTCATTTAAGTGTGTGCTAGGACACATCAACAGCAAAATACTTGCCAAGAAATTCATAAGGCAAGGCCTTCATATTAAAAGTAAGGGTGTCAAGGGACAGCAAAAATGTCCACCATTTGGTGGAAATTTCTTTTAAAAAGTTGCATCATATAGAATGGCGGGTCCATCGTCTATTCTCAAGGTCTTTGCTGAATGAAAAATGTTCCATTCAATATGCTAGTTCAGCTACAAGTCCGACTGATGATGAACATACAGATGCATCATTACCATCATGACCAATTTAATAGCCCCAAATTCTTCACAGATACCCCTCTCTCTCAAAAAGGGAAAAAATTGAATATTGCTTTACTACACCACAGGAGTCACTGCACAGTAAGCACTCATTTATGAGAAATAATGGTATAAATGTTAACATTTCCTACTGTCAAACTTCTTTAGATATCCATGGACTTCCAATCCAAATGCATACTCCCTCCAGGAACATTAGGCAATAAAGTGAATTCTTCATCACAAAACAAAGAGCATTCAGTTTTAAATTTTTAATGAAGTCAGTGACAAAGAGCTTGATATCTGCCATCTATGGAGACATCAGGTTACGTGTAATTGGAAAGCTAGGGTCATATCCGAGATTTTTCATCATTTTAGCTTTTGGTAAATCAAGATGGGGACCTTTATACAAGTTGGGTATTGCATTTAGTTTAGAGATGCATGGAGATGACTGAGCAATGTTAAATGTCATAGTTGGTGACTGAAGGAAAATAATTGGCGACGATGGCAAAATAACTCACATGATCAGTTAATACTATGATGGCTGAATTGCAGTACAGAAAGCACACTGCATCATGACACCAACAAAGTTCTTTCTAGATTTTCCACTGCTATATTGGGTCAATAAAGTAGATGCTTTATTCAAAATAGTCTAGCATTGAACACACACAAGTTCTAGCTTTTGCATTTACCAAAGCATTCCTTTTTCGTAAAGCCTCTCTATTTGTTGTGATGTTTGACCAGAATCTCCATAAGGTAGAAGGATTTCGGAGGACTGAAGCCTTAGAACTGTGAACCGGTTCGATTTTGAGTTATTCAACAAACTCTAGAACCAGAACCAGAACCAGAACCAGAACAGTACCTAATAAAGACTGAACCAACTAATGTTTTGGACCAGATTTGGTTTATGGGTGCAACCATTTTTTTTTCTCGCACCCTTGTTTTGAAACTCAAATTGGAGCTTTTAATAGTGACCCCTTCGCCTATCAACATGTTATGCTTCTAAATTGAATCGAAACGAACCGGTGACAGGCATCAAAATTTTGTTTGTGTGGATTGTTTTGATTATCTCAAAAAATGGAAATATTTCCTAAATATGATAGAACGGAAAAAAACTGAAAAACTAAAGAAACATGAACCAAAGTATATTTTATGGAATCTTAAAACTAACAAATAAACAATTGAAAATATTCAATGGCAATATATCCATGTTAAAGTAATAGAGTACAGGAAACTACACTAAAATTATATTTATGTTAATGCGATAAAGTTAATATAAAAGTTATTTATAAAGAGAAAAAATAAAGTTCATACAAAGTATATATAATGTCAAATATTTCATTACTACATAAACAATAATGCTAGAATGATCATCTTATTTTGCCATCTCATATTTAGCATGGGATTTGTCAAAAGACTCAAAACTGTTTTGGTAACTGGTATGACCAGTAGAACCCCTTAAACCAATGCAATAAGGCATATGAGATGGTAAATAAAATTTTGTAAGAATAAATTGTCACTGTAGCATTCCTCCTACATAAAACAATGTAAGGATTAAAATAAAACAAATATAAAAAAATAAAGAATTACAGTAGTAGTAAGTATTAGAAGGAAAAATTTATTTATCTGTGATAATTTGTGTAAAAAGAGTTTTTTGAATAGCAAATAAAGAGAATAAGTAATCTACTCATACTTGTTTTATCTTTTTTTTTTTTTTTGCTCACTCTTCTCTCCTCATTTCTAATTTCTTAATTAAAGGTCCTTTTTAATTGTTCTCAAATTTATCTGTCACTTTCTAAATAGAGGCACGTAGAACTAAAAAGTTGGGGATATTTCTAATTTGTGTGTTCCAGTGACATGACCAGTAGTGTTTCTGTGGTTCTACCAATGTCACGTTTTACGTTCCCAATAAAATAAATTTGATCCTTTCGATGGAAACAACAAAATTTCAATCCCTCGGTAATATAATTTTTTATTTTTTTTAATATTTCAGTACTCTTTATGTAAAAATAAAAGGCTAGATAATACCAAGAAGACCTGAAACATTAAACTTGTGTCTGGAATTACAAATGTCAATGTAGGAATGTTCACACTTTCACGGTTAGAATTAGTTCAGTTACAAGGAAATACAAGAACCAAATTGTTATTAACAGTTCCAAAAATTTGGAACCAACTTGAACCATTCGATGTAGAATGGTTCGGTTACAAATCAATTCGCAGTTCCAAGATTAACAAATATAATAAGCTTGGAGAAAATTTTAATTATAACCTATTACCTTGTAGGAGATCGACAATTACCCCTATTGACTACCGGAGTGTCCCTACTGTTATCCCATATTTACTCTTAATAATGGAATGCCACAAAGAGCTAACATTTAATTGAAAATCGCCAAAGCCATTTACCAATAAGGGCACTAATTCTTGCGATAATATTCTGAATAGCAAGACCCCTTTTTCTTTTTGGGAGGGATACCGTTATCCAGCTCACCAATTGATCTTTCTTACCCTCATCCCAGCCTTCCCACAAAACGTCTTTCATCAACTTTTATATCGTGTTTGCCACCCCTACTGGAATCCTAAACAAAGAAAAATAGTAAGCGGAAATATTGCAGAAGACCGGCTGCACCAAAGTATATCTACTACCTCTAGAAAACAATGGTCTTTTCCAACCCTCCAACCTTTTTCCAATTTATCTAATACTAGAGCCCAAAAAGATTCTTGTCTACAATTATCGCCAAATGGTAAGCCCAAATATTTGCATGGAAGACTGTCAATAGTGCACCCTAAAACAAATCCAACCTCTAAAACAAGTCTGGTTCTATATTAACTCCACAATCTTGCTTTTATTCAATTTGACCTTAAGACCAGAGACAACCTCAAAAACTCTCAAGAATGAAAGCAAATTAAATACCTTTACCTCCTCCCTAGAGGAGAAACATATAGTATAATTTGAATATTATAAATGAGAAATACAAACGTTGTCCCTACCAATGACAAAACTATCAACTAAATCAACCTCTCGGACCCTAACCACCAATCTACTCAAAACATCAACGGTCAGCGTAAAAGATAAGGAGATAAGAAATCGCCATGTGTAACGACCCAAGTAGCCCACTGGCCTAATAACTTGAATAAAGAGCCTAGCAACGCGACGCAAAATACTTAAATCAAATTATTAGTAGTAGCTCACTAGTTTCATTATATACAAACTTAATAGCTTGAGTTTAAACTTTTGAACCGCGTTGTTAAACTCTTATTTAAGTAATTAGATCAGTGGTTCACGTTGGTCGTTATAAGTTATTGTGATAACCGATCCCACATCGGTTGGAGATGAAAATTCAGTCACCATATAAGAAACATATGAGCTACTACTAATAACTTGACTTAAGCATTTTGGGTCGCGTTGATAAACTCTTTATTCAAGTTATTGGATCAGTGGTTCACTTGGATCGTTACACCCTACCTAAGACCCTTAGAAGCCTTAAAACTCTTTCCAGCCTTCCATTTATGATTATTGACATGTTACCAGAAGATAAACATTCTTTAATCTATTTTCTCCACCTCGTCCCAATACCCTTTTTATGCATCAGAAAATCAAAAAAAAAAAAAACCAATAACATGGTCATAAGTTTTCTCAAACTCTCCTCTAAAAATTAAACACTCCTTAAAAATTAAACTCTTTGAGCACCTCATTCGCAACAAAATCAATATCTAAGATTTGGCGGCCCACCACAAAAGCACCTTGAGTCAAAGAAATAATAGCTCCCAAAATAACCCTCAACCTTTTTTATAACACTTCTTCGAAAATCTTGTATAAGGATGTCACCAGGTTGATAGGCCTAAAATCACTTTTCTTCAAAGCATTTTCTCTTTTTGCAAATTAAACAAATAAATGATACATTAGCATACGCATTAACCACACCAGATCAAAAAATTCAACAAAAACTCTAACTAAGTCACCCTACACAACATCTCAACAATCTTTGGAGGTGTGTGCAACTTTTGAATTTTTTTTTAGGTAATTTGGTTGGAATAGAATGCTAGGGTTTTTAAAGATAAACTTGAATATGTTGAATTATTATGGGACAAAGTGTGTTATTTATTGTCGTTTTGGCTCTCTATTTCCCCCTTCTACCCCAATTCCATGGAATTCCTCTATTTTGTCTCATGAAAGACCCCGCATCTAAGGGACACCAACTCTTTCCTGAAACCCTAATGGTCCAGATATTTCATAACATGTCCCTGCAGTGATATGGCAAGATGCATTTCTTGAAATTCCTGCTTTACCGCTTTTTCTCAAGAGATAGACATCTTTGTAGCTAAGGCTTTTTGGCAGGACAGATAGGACGCACTTCCCCATAGGGCACTCCCTTTCTTCATTCGCTTCCTTTAGAGTGAGGAAAGGATCTTAACCATCAGTGACAGTCTTTTGCAACTTTCTCATTTCTTGCTTTAATTATATTAACTAACCACAGGGAGGCGGGCTAGGATCGATCAGACTGTTAGGAATGAACCAAACAAGCACATAGCGAGAGTAGATCGATCATATAGTATTTCAAAGAGAACATTATTGTGTGATATTCTAAGAAAGAATTTGTTTCTGTAAGGAAAGGAACTTCTCAATTTATTTGTAAAGATAAATTTGAAGATGTGAAATCATTATAAGACAGTGCATTATCTATCATCGTTTTAAGTCTCTACCCCCACCTCTTTCCTTTTCAAGGGAATTCCTCTATTTTAATCTCAAGAGATTGGAGAGCAATTTGTAATTTTTGATTTGTAGTTGCAATTATCTATTTTTATAAATAAATCACTTTGTTGTCGACTAAAAAACATATCGACTTAAGCAAGCATAGTAAGTTATGCTTTCATAAACACAACACAACCTAACCTATGACAAAACCAAATATCCTAAATTTCAAAAACAACATTACACTTCAAAAAACAAAAACACAACCTCCAAACATTATAACATAATCAAAGTACACATTACAATACAAAAATGTAGTTCCAAATCAATCCAAAATTCCATAGAACTAAAACTGCAAATCAAACATAACCATCCCATTGAACGGGAAAATTTGAAATAAAATCCACTAACCAAAATGTAAGTCAACAGTTCTCACATTTTAATAATCAGAACCGAACTGGTCTAGGGTAAAATGGGATTAGATTGTACAGTTCAGACCGGTTTACTAGTTTGGGCCGATCTGGACCAATTTACTGGTTTGATCATTTGTTTATGCACAGCTTATTTCAACGAACTTGGCAAAGCTAGAAAAGGTACTTTATTAAATGTTATAAAAGGTAAACACATATTTGTGCAATATGAATAATATAATTCAAAAAGAAAAACTTAGGAACCAGGGAATCAAATCGAACCAATTGGATTTCACCACTTGGATCTGGTCCGTATTTTCATAGGCCCAACAGTTTGGTTCCAGTTTCAATTTTTTCAAAATCACAAGGACCTGTTCAATCCCCGATTTACATTATAAACAGATTAATCCGATCCTTGAAAATTCAAGTAGATTGCAAGTTACAAACTTGCAATCTACTTCCCGCAGAAATCCAAGTCTCACCTGTCAAGGGAAACTGAATTCATCAAAATGGCGCTTTAGATCACCCCAACTTTTGCTGCATGATGCTTGAAATTCTGCACACATAAATCAGCCATTATTGAGTAGATAGAAGAATAACTGTAAGGACTGTATCAATTGTCTCAGAATCATGTGAAGGGAAGAAGTGGACACATTAACCACTTCTTAAGTGGGACAACCTCTCTCTAATGAGACGAACTCCCTCAAGAAGCTCCACTGTTTGCTGCACCTTTGAATGTTTATGCTTCTCATTGTATTCCAGTACCAGGGTTGATACATTTAAGACCATGACGAGCTCTGCTTCAATTTTGCTGAGCTGGTGATCCAGATGTTCAATGAAGTCCTCATAAGAGGATATTCTCTTCAGACTATTGATGCCGTCAGCTTTAAGCTGAATATTTCCAATCAAAGAACCCATAAGATTATTCACACTATTACCAATGGGTTGGTCTGCTTGACCTTCTGCATTAACTTGCAATACTTGATCCTCACTAATTTTAATGGTATTCAAATCAATGTCTTCATCTTCATTCAAGTTTCTTGTATCTTCGTCCTTTGGGGACACAATCCGAACCGTACTAGAAGCATCTTCTCTGCCAATATCAAGGTCTGAAGCAACATTTTCAATTAGCTGAGTTTCTTTCATAGAAATAGCCTGAAACCAAGTAAGGTTTCTGGTAAAAAAAAGAAAACAACCAGAAGAATTTTCTTGAATAAGATCCAGGAGAAAAAGAAATAATTAAAAGAATTTCCATGGAAATGTAAAAAACAAACTTCAAATATAGAAACACAGAACTGGAGAGCAATAAAGATGGGTAAGAATTAGAATACTAACCGCACCTAACTACTTTTATGTTACCTGCCACTAGAAGTGGCAGCAGAAGAAATGCATGTGAAGCACATGCATTTACGTTGTGAATGCAATAAATATTCAAAACATGGGCAGTTACATTGTGAATGCAAGGTGAATGCAAAGTGAATGGGAATGGCAATTAACCTGAAAATTTGGGTTACCCTGCCCTGGCCTGATGGGATGAGTTTGAGGATGATGCAATGGTGGTAGGGACAGGTATGGGGGTAGAGGATATAACCATCTCAGATTTGGGAATATTGATGCAGCAAGAAAAGGGAATGAGAATAGTAGATAGGTAGCACACAAGGGTCGAAACTCTAACACAAAGACACACCCTTAAAACTCAACTTTTTATTAATTCAACTATGATTAATACATTAAATAAGTCTCTTATTTATAGGCTTAAAACCCTAATCTAAAAATAAAATTAAAATCCTAAGAAAATAAATCAAAATCTTAATATAATCTAAAATCCTAAACGAAAAGGAAATAAAAATAAAACCTTATTTAAAAGATAACTAAATCTTAAGCTAAATAAAATCCTAATTAATAAAATTAAATTAAATATTAAATAATTAAAATACAATTGTAGATAGTCCTTCGCATTCTGCATCAGATGTATTCACTACCTAAAGCCCCGCCCTACCCAGCACGCATTTTATATATAATACAGAGACCTATATATGACATCCACAAGCCTACATCATTATTGCCACCACATCTGTTCTAGCGTGGGCTTCCAGTTCATCAAGTCACCATTGTCGTTGCAATGTTAGCGTCTAGCTATTTATTTCCCACAACTAATTCTAGGTTTAAGCAATTTTTTACTATTAGAAAATATCTGCTTCATTTGCTCTTTCATTTTGTACATCTTATACATACATGTGTTGCGTAAAAATGTACATGTCTGTAAAGAATACCATTTGTCATCCCTGATATTGTACGCCTCCTTCACAAGATTTGCTCCTCGTCTTTCCTCAAGCTAGATGGGGCCAAACAAGGTGAGGGTGGATCTGCAAGTATTCTGCATGGTTAGGAATTCTATTATGTTGGAGAACTGGTCGCGAGTTTAGAAGGGAATGGAATGAGATTATGAGTCTATCCCCGGTGGGGTAGGGAGTCCCTAGACCATATACACCCTCTTGTAGCCATCCCTAGGAGTGATTCACAAAACCACACTAGAACAAAAATATGGCTATATAGGATCAGTTATAAGATACCCAAATGATATGCTAACTATCTGCTATGTATGCTAACTATCTGCCATGTCTAATATGAGTAGAAGAGCCTAAATGGTGATCACAGCTATTAGCATGATTTTGTGCAATTTCCTCCCATGCATTGTTTATCTCGATAGAAATTCTGGTGGCTAATCATTACATATTTGGAAAGATTCAAATATCAGGTTAGAGGTTTGACCAAATTGCACTAGAATCAGGCCAAGCAAATAGCATCTTGTTTTATCACTCACACTTTTTGGTATACCAAAGATTATAGCATCAAATTGAAAGCAATAAAAGTATGCAAGACCAAGTGTACGAATTGGACTCATGATGAATGAAAAAGATTGTGACGTCAGAGATGCCATTAGTAGCATAGTTTTAAATAGCGGTATCAAGACACCGCACTGTAACGGTGGCGGAGTAACAATATCGAGAATATCAGATGGTACGTATCGGGAATCGGTTACACAATTGTGAATTTATTGAAATCACAAACAACACTTTGAAAATTCAATAATATGTTTGTATAGCCAATTTTAATATTAATTTAATATATTAACATTATAAATATCTAAAAATATATTTTGGTTTTTTATTGTTAAATATTAACAAAAATAAAAAAATTAACCCCTAATTTAGAATTGTCATATTTAATTTTAAATTTATATATAATGTTCTCCCACATTAGAAAATAAAGAGCATGACTAAGGTGCTAAGTTCCCATAAATGGAACTACTTCCTTGCGGCAGATGAGGGAGTCACCCTACATCAGATAAAGAAGTTCCCAGCTCACCTTTCCAACTGTATAAATGCAGCAGGTGGAGAACTAATCCCACATCAGGAAAAGAACTGCCCAGCTTACCTTTTTAACTCTATAAATGAAGCTTGCACTGAGTGGGGTGATTCAATAGGTGCTTGGCTGCTCACAATGACGTGGCGCTGCATACAGTGAAACCTTTTGAAATACATATTAATATTTCTCTTTTTCCCTTACTATTCGATTTTAAGCAAATCGGTCCAATTCGTTGAAAAAACGGTTAAATGTAATGGTTTTTTTGCCAGTTTGTATCGGGAACCAGCCGAGGTGGGTGCCAATTTTTTCTCACCGTTATACCGGTGAGCATCGGACTCAGTGCATTGGTTTTCCATTATGAACTGGCCGATTCAGTTCGTAACAACTGGTTTTTAAAACCATAATTAGTAGTATAGAGAGAGAGAGAGAGAGCGAGAGAGAGAGAGGGGGGGGAGGGAATAAGAGAAGGGAGAAGACATACTCTCTAAGACCTGCTCCTCTTACTCTTATATACTAATGTAAATGAAGAAAACTACAAAGCAACTTGTAGGTATATATACACAGCCATCCTGCTTCTGGCGGTGACTTCTCATTTCTGCATCATTACCACTTTGGCTACCTGATTCTGTGTGGTGAGACCTTAAGGCAACACTTGTACCAATAAAGAGTTTCCCCATACACTTATTTGGTTTAAGCTTCAACATTCATGATGCGCAAAGGCTCACTCAATCACCTGATCAATCAGTGCTTCTGGTAACCATCATCAATTAACTGAGTGATCCATCAGGTAATCTGTGAAGTGATGTGACCAACTCCAATCTTATCTCGCCTAACCTCCAACAATTGGGCAGGCAATGCACCAAGCAACTAATCTAGCAACCGATTGTGAGCAAACGTCAAAATTACACTTAGGCTCCGTTTGTCTCAACATAAAATATTTTATCTATTTTTTAATGTTTAGTTGATAAAAACAACGTACAATATTTTTTAGGTAAAATATTTTACATCAAAAGAATAAAATTAATTTACATAAAAAAATGGTACAAGTCATTTTTCGTGTCAGTAGAAATGGTGTGGTGGTGGTGACTGGTGACGACAGTGGTAGCAGTGGAGCAATGAAGGCGGCAACGGGGGAAATAGTGGTAGCATCACTTGTGGTGGCAACGATAGCCGTGGAATTGGGGATGGAGGTGGGAATGGGGGTGGAGGTGGGAGCAACAGTGGTGCAGCAGCGGAGGTGGTGGCAACGGTGGTGGAGGTGGTGGGGACGGCGACGATGGTGGCAACTGGGGATCAATGGTGACGGTGGTGGTGACAGAGGAGGCGGCAAAGGCAACAATGGTAGCACTGATAGCAGTGCTGGCGGTGGTGACAACGAAGGCAGTAGTGGTGGAGTGAGATGGCGGTGATGGTGATGGTAGTGGCAACAATGATGTTAGAGGTGATAAAAGCGACAATGTTGGAGGTGGTGGTAGCAGCGGTGATAGTGGTGACAATAATGATAACGGTGGTAGTAGTAGAGGAGGTTGTTGTAGTGATGACAATGATAATGGTAATATTACTAGTGGCGATGACAACAGTGGTGGCAACGGCGGTGTTAGTAGCATATTTTGATAAATAAAAAAATTATATTTTTTATAGTAAATATTTTTCAAATATCACCTAAACACTGAAAAACCAAAAAAAAAAACAAAAAAAAAGATATTTTTTGCAAAACAATTTTACATGAAAAATTTTTTTCATTGTTAAATATTTTACGTAAAAACAAATAGAACCTTAGTTTCAAAACATCCTAAGCTTGGAGGAAGGCATAGGACCTCCACTAGGGATAATAGGAGGAATGTGCCCTGAACCCCTTGGGATAGGCCCTCTTTGACCAGCCTTAGTAAACCTTTGAACCTCATTAGATTTCATCTTAAATATAGTGATATACTAATGAAGGCAGCAAATTTGATTTCATTGAAGTTGGGGATTAGGTAATAGATTTTTAGAAGTTTCTTTTTAAGTGTTGCCAGTTTTGACACATTTCTATATGTTTCTAGTAGCCAAAATTGGGCTTATTTCAAAACAGTCTTTTTGGTAATTTTGTGCTAATTTGAAATTTAACAAGATATAGCTTCGTTAGTAAGTTGATTTCTTTTTATTTACGATTTTACCATTATAAAAAAGTTGTAATGGTTTTATGGCTATGGACTTGATTATGGAAAATAAAAAGTTCAAAGAATTTTCGATTTATTATGTTTGTTAGTATTATAAAGTATCTCTAATTCAAACAAGCTTGTAGATTTCATTGTTGGTAGGTTCTCTTGCTGATACGCTTTCCTGCATTAGTTATATCAGACTCTGCTTTTGATTGCAAATCATGGCACAACTGAGAGTTTATGATGATCGATATGTTATTGTGAAAGATGTGTATGCATGAAATGATGCTGTATGAGATACTCTAGCGGAGCAAAGAATTAAACGTGTGCAGTAGTCAATCATCGCTCTGCATGAGCAGATTGTTCTAGCTCATGGCACAACAGAGAGTTCGTGATGATCAATATACTATGTTGAAGCTGTGTATACGCGAATGATGATGCACGAGATGCTCAAACGAAGGAAACAATTGCACACCTGGATGAGTCAATCACTGCTTTATCTGAGCAGATTATGCATGACCATGGCACCACAGAGAGTTCATGATAATCAATATGCTGTGTTAAAAACATGTACGCGCGAATGACGCTGCACGAGATACTCGAGCAAAGGAAACAATTCACGTGTGCATAAGTCAACTGCCGCTCTACCTAAGCGAATTGTTGCCCTGACCATGAACATTTTGGTAGCCATTCACTTCAAATATTAATCCGTATCCAATTGTGGTTTGGAAAAAAAACAACAAGCTTCAACGAAAAATCATATTTATTTAATAAATTAACGAGAAAGATATCATGAAAATATTGCCCAAAAAAAAAAAACAAGTAGTTTTATCATCAACAGCATTGCAAACTATCATAGATTGGCCTCCTTAGTGTTTCAATTTGAAGAGGACTATTTTGATTCATGGTATTTATAATGATGTAGTTGATATATTAACCATGGAGAGTTGGCAGTTGTTCAAGATTAGGAGCTTCTCCTGCTATGTTTCATTGATTTAGGAAAGAAATAAGTGACAAAAATATTACGTACAAAGCAAGTATATTTACTCTAGTGATTATTGGACAAAATTAATCTAAAGCACAAAGTAGTTGCAGACAAGTGTCGATTTACGAAAATATTTCAAGTCATGGGAACTCGAGGACAAGTTTTCTTAAGTTAAGAGATGATACAGACAACATTTTAGGAAATTTTAGTTTTGGTAATAAATTCCTCTAAGAAGTTTCTTTTTCAGTGCTGCCCATCTTATTATGTTTCAATATGTTTCTAGTAGTCAAAATTGAGCTTATCTCTATAATTTTTTTTTTTTTGACATTTTTTTTTCTAGTTAGGAATTTGGCAGGGTTCGACTTCTTTAGTGCGTTGATTCCTTTTATTTAGGATTTTATCATTATAAATAAATTGTTAGTGCCATAGGGTTAGGGCTATGGAATTGATATTGAAATCAAAGAATTCAAAAAAAAAAATTCTCTTTTGTGTTTATGATTAGAGTCTCTCTAATTCAAACAAGATTGTAGATTTCTTTGCTAGTGATTTTCTTACTGATACGCTTCCATACATCAAAGCAGGGGACCACTAATCAAATGATTTCTCTCTCTAATATTGATATGCCATGCCAATAGTTTTAGAAGGCACTTGAGTACCTTGACGTGGGGAAGACATGACATCAAATTTCATAATAATTGAATGGATAATAACTGAGCTTATAATCACGGTTACATAACAAATTCCATAGCGTGATGAAGTAAAATAAGGATAATACCAATTTATCTATACCTCATTAAGTTTGGACATAAGTTCGTCAAGCAATGTGATCCGAGTCTTTGACTTCTCCAAAACATGCATAACCTTTTTCTTCTGGAAAAGTAGCTCTCTTGCATCATTTTCTCTTCCAGTTTGAACACTAATAGCTGCCTGTCGTCGAAGCTTCCCAGCCGCTTCAGACAACCGCATCAGCCTCAATCTTGCATTGTTTGCTGCATTACCAACCATAATTTCTTCTAAATGCTGAGTTGAAGAGGTGCATTTAACAAAATAAAAAAAAATTAAAAAAACAATTGGCACCCAAAGCATCATTTTGAAAATTGGATGATAAAAAGATAATTTTTCACCTCCATTCACTGAGGCGGATTAGTGAAAAGGAGAAGACTACATATTAAAAAACAGTACACCGTTAAAAGATGAAAATGGCCAACAATAACTGGCAAGGGATAATAGTGTTCTCTAGATGGTTGCAAAGACGATGCTACCCTGTTAGCTAATCTGCCCCTCATGAGCTAACTTAGAAGTCTTGTCTCAGACTATGTTGCATTGATTTGGGTATGGATGTCATGCGCAAGTTTGTGTTTCGTCATATCATCCAATTCTCATCTCCAAAGAAACAGGTACACAACAAAATATTCGGATCGGATTTCTTAATATGCTTATTTTATTTTCCACGATAAGATAACATTTACAAAAAGTCAGAGATCATTTCAACCATAATATGTGAGTTTTATACATGGTTATGAAAAAACTTGAATTACTAAGTATGCTACACATCCAACTACACGTTTGACACATGTCCCATACCCTGGTCCCATTTCGAGTTTCCATCCTGGGTACTTGATATATTTAGAACAGACCAAGTAACGTAGGAATAAATCCTTAAGATCTCATGTCAAAATGCCCAAATTTTCTACCCAAGCTAGCTGATAACTGGTTTTTTTTTATTATTATTATTTTTTTTGATAACCAGGTGTCCGGAAGCTGATAACTGCTATATTCAATAAATAAACACTGAACAGTGCCACAAAACCAAAGGAAAAGAAGGATACCCTCTCAAACCACCTCCCTTGAGCCTTCGGAAGAGTGAGATTCTCCATTTCGACACCAAAACCATTTTTTGTTGGCTTCAAGAATAAAAGCAAATTGCTAACATAATTCCTCATCTGGAATCAGTGCTGTTCTTCTTATCAACTCCGAGCCAATATACAAAGTATGAAGCTAGCTTTAGAAGAAGATTTCTAAGAAGTCCTCTTTAATGAAATCCCAATATCAATAAGAAACCCCATGCAGCAAAACTCCAATATCATAAGCTAGCTCAGAGGCAAAGCAAACCTTTGTAGTGATCTATTGCCAATCTATAGCGCTACTGGGCACAAGGGGCTCACTAACTTAGCAGAACTCCCAAGGCAAGTAGTAATTGGTTGTGGATGGTCTTGCTCAGAACCTGGACATTGCATATTTTGGAACACTGTATTACGCTTCTGCCCCCTCTGCCCTTCCATTCCCAAAAACAAATGTATAAAATTAAATAA
>JAULJZ010181558.1:9270-22370 GCA_032270985.1 Heliamphora pulchella | reverse complement strand
GTCGATTTTCTTTGCAACCGATTTTCTCAAGCGTAACGGGATCGGGGCTTCAAAATTCCGTTACGTAACGGCCGATCTGTTACGTAACGGCCGTTATTTAGAACCCTGCTCATACCCCTTTGCAGACGTACTCTCCCCACCCTCATTCTTAGCCTCTTTTGCCAGAGATCTCTTTGAATCTAGGTTTAGGTATTTCCTCTCCTTCTCCTCGTTATCCTCCTCATACTCGCAAACCCCCTTCTCGTTATGGTTGGCTTAGCAGCACTAACCATCCTATCTCCCAGTATATTTCTTATGATGGTCTTTCAACTTCCTACCGTACATTCGTTGGAAAGATTGCTTATGTGTAAATTCCTCGATTTGTGTCTGAAACTCTCTAAAATCCACAGTGAGTCACCGTCACGAAAACACATATGGATGCCTTATAAACTAATTACACCTGGAAACTTGTACCTATACCCGCTGGTGAGAAGACTATGGAATGCAAGTGGGTCTTCAGTGTGAAGTATTTAACTGATAGTTCTATGAACCAGTGAGGGTGTTTGGCAAAGCTAGTGCTACTAGCTTGTAGCTTCGTGCTACTAGATTGCTACTAATTTTAACTACAAGCTATAATTTATTCCAAGCACCCACAATTTCTTCTACAAATTATAAGTACTTTTTCTTCTATTTCAACTGCAAACTACAATTTTTACCAAACACTCACAATTTTTGCTACAAACTACAATTTATAAGTTACTAGTTACAGCAATCCCAAACACTACCAGTATAAGGCCCGTCTCGTGGCTATAAAACTTTACCCAGGTTCTCGGTAAAGATTTTGGTGTTACCTTTGCCCCTGTTGCGAAATTGACTTATGTTCGTCTTCTTGTATCCTTGGCAGCTTCTCATGGTTGGCCTCTTCACCAACTGGATGTCATGAATGCCTTCCTTAACGATAACTTACTTGAAACCATCTATATGGATCCCTCACCGAGTTTTTGGGCTGAGGAAGAGTATTTTGGGAAGATATGTCGCATTCGTAAGTCTCTTTATGAATTGAAACAAGCACCCAGGGCATGGTTTAGTCGGTTCAGTAATGTTATCTTGTCTATGGGCTTTACCCAGTGTTACTCTGACCACACATATTTTATTCGTAAACGCCTTGATGGTCATCGTATTATTTAATTAGTATATGTTGATAACATTATTCTTACTAGAGATGATACATCAAACATTGCTCAGATAAAATAAGATCTTAGCATAGTTTTTTATATTAAGGATTTTGGCCCTCTCAAGTACTTCCTCGTTATTGAGATTGCCCATTCTCATCATGAGATACCTCTTTTACAGAGAAAGTACACTCTTGATCTCTTTGAGGACACGAGCCTGTTAGGGTGTAAACCGACATCTACTCTGATGGATCTAAATGTTAAGTTTTCCATTGAATCTAGAGAGTTACTTCCTAATCCATCTATGTATCAAAATCTGGTTGGCTGACTGATTTACCTGATTAATACTAGAACAGACTTAACTTTTGCAGTAAGTATGGTCAGGCAGTTTATCCATGCCCCTCGTAAGGCTTATTTGGATGTGGTCAGTCAGTTTATTCATACCCCTTGTAAGGCTCATTTGGATGTAATCTTTCATATCTTGAGGTACCTAAAGACCTGTCCCGGCCTTGGTTTATTCTCCTCTGTTGGTACTCAATCTGGACTTTTATGTTTTACTGATGCGGATTATGCTAGATCTAAAATTAATCGGCGTTCTACATCTGCCTTATGTACTTTTTATGATCATCATCTTATATCATGAAAAAATAAAATACAAGCAGTTGTCTTCCGATTTTCAGTTGAGGAAGAATATCGAGCTACGGCACAGGACACTTGTAAAATACTTTGGTTTCGATCTATTCTTGCTGAGCTGGATTTTGAGAAAAAATGATCATCTCTATTATGTTGTGATAACAAGTCTGCCATCATACTTGCTTCTGATTCAATCCTTCATGAACGAACTAATCATATAGAAGTAGACATCCATTTTATTCAAGAAAAAGTTCAAGCAGGCACTTTGGCTCTCTCTTTTGTCTCTTCATTTGATCAGACTGCAAATATATTCACTAAGCCAGTGGGACCATCTCTACTCAAGTCTTCAATTGTTAAGCTGGATTTGATTGATATCTTTATCCCAGTTTAAGGGGGAGTATTGAAAATAATCTATATTAAGAAATTATGATCCATTAATTTATGATGTTATCTTTGATTTTGGTTTCTTGTATTGTAGATTCTTAATTCCTTTTTATAAATCTACTCCATTAATATAAATAAGATAGCTATTCATTTTTGTTAGTCGAAATTATACAATTCATTTATTCTTTTTATTTATCTCTAGCTTCTTAGGGAGACATCAGCTTGGTATCAATAGCAACCTAAGTAGCATGAACACGAATATGGAACACGACACAAACATGACATGACAAACCAATATGGGAATTTTCCAAAAACAAAGGACACAATACGCTTCATCGGATACCGTAAGAATATATGGCTTACATATTAATTATATGCCATATACAAAATATTAGGATATGTCCGACACATCCGAAGTTGACAAAGTGTCTTCTTAGAAGTGTTCATGCTTCCTAGATGGGAACACATTTTGGGTAAATATTAATTGCAATCTACATTGCTTTCAAGGTTTCACTACATGCAACTTGTTATGGTGTTTAAGCAATATAAGTTCATTACATGGCATGCCTGGTTAAGAATAAAAAAGATGACTTCATTCTCATCTATAGTGACTTGCAGCCAAAACTCAATTCAGTTGAAAACTAGGAAATAATATAACTTTTTGACACACATGCTAGTAATGAAATCCTATTAATTTGTATTTACAGCTTAAAAACAATTGAACATCTTACCCTTCCCGCACGAGTAGACCTGTACAATTTCTCTAATTGCTGATGTCTATGCATCTCAACCTCATCGATGACCATCACTTCCGAACTTTCATAACTAGCGCTGCTAAGCTGTTTTATTACAGCCTGAAATACATATATTTACATAATCAATTTGGAGATAATTCATCTAATATAGTAACAAAGAGAAGTATCTACTAAGATATTTGGTTTTTATAGCGGAACTCTTTATAATATCATAGACCCCACAAAAGCTATATTTGTATAATTGCCTTCACACCGCAAATTAAGCAATTCCACACCTCTGTCCCTCCATCCCAATGCTTCTCACTGTAGTGGTCCCTACCTATGTAGCAAAATTTAAACAAGTTTGAGCTGCTTCAAACCAATATTGCCAATGTTTCATGTCAGCAAAAAGCTTGAGTTTCTTGAATTCTTGATAAAATCATAGTTTTTCACGTCTTTCATAGGAGAAACAGTTCCTGTCTCTAGCACCTTATCTTATAGATCAGTTGACCTGTGTGATTTTATATCTGCAAGTATCCAAAACCAAATACTTTGAATATATGAACATAAATATGATAATTTGGAAAATCACTCTTCATAAGGAAATCGTCCCAATAATCTTCTCCCCAATTCATAATTTCAATTCATTTTCCTCAGATTAACGTCTCAGTGCCAAGCCCTCCAGTCAAAAATCTGAGCACAAGTTAGCAATCCAATTTAATTTCCAGAGAGAACGTCTACCCTTCTGCTTGTTTTCCGGGAAACACAACAAAAGACAAAGAAAAGTCAAACGAGATGAAGAGAAAACTTCGTATCTGAAATTTTACACAACTTCGCTTCGTAACATTAAGAACCGTGACCCAACGGGTGAAATACCAATCTGGGTCTGTAACTTTAATTTCTTGTCTGGTCTTTTTTACTCCCATTTTCTCAGCTACCAAAAGGACGAGCTATACAGAAAATGATGACTACCTGCTGTTGCTTGGCGACTTGGTCTCTCAGCTTGCTCGCTTGTCTCCTCAAGGCGTCCATTGCGCGCGCAATTCAACGTTTCCGATGCCAGTAACGATCGTATTTTGGGTAAACAGAAATGCTTTGGATAAAAAGTTGAAGTTTGGTACTTCGATTCGACGAAGTTGTGATTTGACAATTGTCAAAAAAAGAACGGGTAGATTGCACTGAAACTTTCAATTTCAATTTTTTTTTAAGGCGTGTGGTTTCAAAAATTGCATCACTCGGTCTCTCATTGGTAGGATGATTAAAAATAATAATATTTTAACGCATTTAAACCAATTTACGTCCAGCTCAGCTAATTTCTACCAAGTTTACCTCATGTGTGTGGATTTTTTCTGTGTTATTGTACGATAATGGTATTTTTATATTGTTAAGAAATTTAATTATTTTAATATCTCAAAATTTGTGTCGTCATAAGATTTCTATAATTATTTAGAATTATATTTGTGTTAGGGTTTTTGTTTTGAAATACTAGAATTTAAGTATATATCAATTCAAAAAATTAAAATACAAATACTCAACGGTTAAAGTAGTACACAGTGAAGCAGTGCAGACAGTATAAAATTTGTCTCTACTAGGTCACTGCTCGAATAGTGGTAATTTTACTCTAGCAATCAACAAACAATTTCAATTTATATATTATTAGCCTAGCCGTTAAATGGTGTAATTGATTGTAACTTTTCTCTCATTCTAAACATAATAAAATTATAGTCTAAGTTTGGAATTTAAGTAAATTGTGTCGAATTACGTAATTTTTTTTTTATGTGTGCATAATTTTGCTTTTGTGTACATTCGAACATCGGTGAATAAATGCGGACACTTTCATAACTAAATACTAATGGTAGTATGAATGCCAATTCTACTGGTACATATAATCTAATTATATTTATTAAAAAACAATTATATTGTGAGACCTACAAAAAAAATTTTAATTTAATCTCATCTCGTATTCCACTAATCAAGCATGGATTATGTGCTGGTGCTAATGCTATGGACCCATTTGGCTATTTTAGTCTTTTTAGTTTTTTTGACTAAAAATGTAAAAAGATCAATATAATTCGTTTGACAAAAAATCTAAAAAATAAACATATTTGTTTGGTAAAAAAATAAAAAATTTAAAAATTCAAAATATCAAATTAAAGTATTGACTCTTAAAATATTCTATTCAAACTCTAATTATTTTTAAAATATAATAATATCACTTATTCATAACTTATTTATTACTACTACCAACTATTATAATTGTTAATATTAAAAATATATAAGGACAAAATTGTCCAATTTAAACTAAAAACAAAAAGTAAACTTTTTATTCAAATAATCAATTTTAAAATTTTTGATTTAAAAATTAAGTTATTAAATGATCTATTTTAAATTATAATTTATTTTTTATTAAAAATATAAAAAAAAAACTTTTAAGCTAATTAATAATTGACGCCTAAGCTGATCATCTGTCACTATTCTCGAAAAAGACCTTTAATATCTGCTTTTTATGATCTTTCTTAACACAACCATTAAGCCCCGCTTGGTACTATCTGTGTTTTTATTTTTTTTAAGTTTTTTCATAAATTATAAAGGAAAATATATTTGATAATTATTTTTATTTTTAAAAATGTAAATAATTTTTAAATTTTATTAATTTTATGTAAACAGAAAAAATACGTTTTTACTTATTTTGTAAATAATTTTTTATTTTATCTTTCTCATACTACTATTTCAGCCACCCATTGTAACCACAACATTTGGCCATTTTCTGCAGCCACCACATTCGACATCATATATGGTTATTATCTCCGACCATTGCCTCTGACTATTACCGCTTTTTCTTGTACTCATCATCGGTTAATACTTCCAACAACATTTTCAACCGCTATCTCAAGCCACTACTTTCGATCACTATATTTATTCATAATCTCCAATTACAATTTTTAAAATATTTATGTGTCAAACATATTTTAAATTTTGCATCATAATAAATAAAAATAAATTTTTTATTTATTATAAATGAAAAAAATTATAAATGGTACGGTCTTAGTATTCAATTTAGGGGGTGTTTTCAAAACTTCTGTTAGTAATTTGTAGTTTCTTATTAATAATTTAAACTGTAAGTTACATGTTTTTCGAAATACTTACAACTTCTGCTACAAGTTATAACTACTTTTTTTTCTATTTTATTTATAAGTTACAATATTTACCAAACACTCGCAGTTTCTACTACAGGTTATAATAAATAAATTATTAATTTTAGTAATATCAAACACGACCTTAGTTTTACTTGCAAAAACTAGTTCAAAATTAAAGTTCACGACAATAACACAAAAATTTTAAATTTTGTAATAAATAATATGTTAGGATTTTGTGTTAATTTAAATTTAACAATTCTATTTAATGTAAAATTCCTATGATTGAAGGAGTTTAGTCGTCTTTATAATTCTGGATGTAAAAATTTTAATTTTTTTTAGAAATAATAGAATTATTAAAATTCTTGTTAAATTTAGGAGTCTTATTTTAGGTGGGGTTTTTTGAAAGAGTGCACTTTTCCCATCCTTCAATCGGGTCAAAACAGATGACTAATCTCACTAAAATTCCAATTCGCTTTGACCTCCACTTAATAAGTTTCGTCTCAAAATCAAAGGAAATAGCATAATAGAGACAAGTTTCGTTGTGAATGGTTTAAAGTTTCATATCATGGTCATATTCATATCAAAATATTGAAGCACAGCACATGAAACTCAACATCAAAGGGAATAGCATAATAGAGACAAGTTTCGTTAATAGAGACAAGTTTCGTTGTGAATGGTTTAAAGTTTCAAATCATGGTCATATTCATATCAAAATATTGAAGCACAGCACATAAAACTCAACATCAAAGGGAATAGCATAATAGAGATAAGTTTCGTTGTGAATGGTTTAAAGTTTCAAATCATGGTCATATTCATATCAAAATATTGAAGCACAGCACATGAAACTCAACGTACAAGAGATTAAAGCAGGTCGAGCAAGTGCAGTTCACGTATAACATAAACTCCTAGCACATTTAGTTTCACCGAAACTCGAACTGCTAAATTTATTTGCCTATATAAGAAAAATACACCAAGCTCGAAAAATATACTTAGAGAACATTATTTCAGATCATTCAGGTTGTATCTCTGATTGTCTTTCGAGTTTCAAAAATAACAAATAAAATTTGTGTTCGACTTAGATGGATTTCTAAGTTTACCGAAGGAGAATTCTATCGATATGAAGTATTGAGAATTCGATACTTGTGATGCTACAAGAATTCGTTGCTGCAGTGATCAAGTAGAGAACGGTATACATAAATTCGACAATCAAGCTTAAGACGTTTGAATTAATGATTAAATCAAAATCTGTAAATGGGTATCTTGTAATTGTTCGACTCTTAGTGCTTGATTAATTGGACTTGAGTTAGTCCCATAATTTTTATCCGAATTAGAATTTTTTACGTTAAAAAATGCGATCCTCTAATTTGTGTGATTTGTTTATTTTTATTATTACTTGTGATTTCCTAACTTAAAATAAATTAACGACTGACCTTATTATCATCCCGCTGCACATAAAATAATTTAAAATATTATTTTTTTCACAAAACAAAAGGAATATATGTACAAAATTTAATTTTATTAATTAAAAAAAGATACAATTTTCTGTGAGTTAAATATATACCTCTGATGCGTTATTAAGTCTTGACGTAATGAAATTAACATAAGCTCGTTAATTGTTAATAATTACAAACATATTATATCAAATAATAAATAAAAATTATTTAAAAAGATAAATATAAGTTTAGCACAATACTGGAGCCGGTGTTATCCAATCATACGCTGCCGACTTCACTTTGACTTTTGGTTTTGTATCCAAACACGAGGGCTGACACCTGTCTAAACCTTAATTCATCTGAGCCGTCCAAATATAGATCACAATTATTTAACCCAAAAATGATTGAATAAAATGGAAAATTATACCATGGGTTTGTTTTTTATTCTGAATTGATATTGGAATAAGTAGTACCGGGTTTGTCATATTTTTTTATATAAATAAATTATAAATAAAATTATGTATAAAGTGACAAAGTTAATTCATATTTTATCAGAGATGAATAAATAATGTGATCGAGTTATAAAATTATTATTAATCATTGAATAATAATAATAATAATTTAAAATTATGTACTAATAAGACTAAGGAAATGTTGGTATTAGTTATTCCAAGAATGGTTTGGCATATATCGAACTATTAGTTTGAATTTGATAATATAAACACTTGACTATTAAATATCAAGGAGACAATAAAAATTTGTCGGGCTCTTATATCTCCTAATCTCATTTATTTCCTCCTTTGTCTACCACAACAAACAAACCCCTAAAGTATCATGTTGGTAATATCAAAGCCTGATACTAATAATGACTTGGAACCTGAATATTAGATATACCGAGAATAGTTCGGCATATATTTGATTATTAATTCAAGTTCGGTAATACAAATACAAAATTATTAATTTTAAGGAGATAACAAATAATACCAGAAAAACCTAATATTAGTTATTTTGAGAATAGTTTGGCATATATCGAACTATTAGTTCAAGTCTAATGGTACAAATACAAAATCATTAATCCCAATGAGATAATAAAAAAACTAGTAGGCTTTCATGTTTTTTAATTCCATCAAATCTCTCCTCAGTCTCCCACTTCACACACATCCTTCCTTCCATCAGAGAACCTACCAAACGCTCCCACAAAATGAGTGCCTCCTCCCATTCACTTCAATTTGGTCTAAGTTCATTGAATTATAAATTTATTAGGTGAATTTATTGTGAAAAATAAATAAAAAACAAATAAATAAATAAATAATCATGTGGTATACCAAATATAAATTTTATTTTATACCGGTGGATACGATAATAATAACACGATATGCATAATACTATTAACAAATTTAAACAATGCAATATTATTTTCAAATTATCGAAGGTATTTCGATCAATGTTTTCGATATCTGTGTATATGTGAAGAAATTTAGCTGTGGGATTTTAAAAAAAATATTAGCTAAATTTTAGACTATTATGAAAAGCCAACGTGCCAATTTTTATTTTTTTTAACCTTTAATATAATTTAGGATTTTAAATAAAATTTTAACTCAACTTCTTTTTTTTTTTTCTAAACAAGCATAACTTAGACGAGAGTGGCAAACAAAGAAATATCATTTTGAAATTTGGGTTGAATGAAAGAAATTTCTTTCTATAAGAGTTTCTATTTTGAGATATTATAAAAAAGAATAACCATTACACTGTTAATGCATTCAATTAAAATATCATCACGTGATTAGTTTTTATTTATTTTTATTTTTTTATATAAACTAACTGAGCCTGTTTTGGCCTGGCTTAAAAGCCAAGTTTTTTGACTTTTTCTATAAAAAAAAAAGTCATTTGGTTTACCTTAGCTTGATTTTTTGACTTTTTTCTCTCATAAAAAAATTATGATTTGACATCTACTTTTTTATAAAAAAATTAAAAAATTTAAAAGTCACTAAAAAAACTAGTCCAAACACAGGCTCATGAACCCTTATTATTATGGCCTAATTTGTGATAATAAGTAACAAATTCGTTTATTTTTTAAATTTTTTTTTTTTATCATTTAGTTTAAAAAATTTACTATTTTGTATTGTTTCAATGAAATGAACTAAAAAATGAATATTTTAAATGCTTGTTTGGCAAATCGATTTTAGTGATGTTTGACAAAGTTATTGCTAGTAACTTATAAATTGTCGCTTGTAACAAAAACTGTGAGTGTTTGGTAAAACTTGTAACTTGTAATTGTAATACAAAAAAAATAATTGTACTTTGTAGTAAACGTTGTAGGTATTTGAGATAAATTGTAATTTATAGTTAAAAGTTGTAGTAGAAAGTTAAAAGAAGAAACTAAAAGCATTCCCAAACACCCCTTTGAGCTAAAAAGTCAAAAAGTCAAAAACTCAAAAAGTCTTGTTTTTTAACTCCCAACTTTTATCCTATTGATTTTTTGAATTTTTAGTTTTTCTCTTTTGTTTGGCAAAATTTCATTTAAGTTGAAGGGCAATCTTGAAATTTCACATATAACTTATTTGAATTTTTTAGTAGCTTAAAAGTCACTAGTTTTCTAAACAAACGAATTTTTAACTTTTTGACTTAAAGTGATTTAAAGCAAAAAATCAATTTAAAATCAAGTTGTCAAACGAACACTAAATAAAAATTATTTTTTTATTAAAAGAATAAGTAAAAATAAACAATAACTTAATTAACACGTATCAAATATTTTTATTTATCCAAAATAAAAAAAAATAAAAAAATAAAAAAATCACGTCGATTAGAATTCATCGTTGGCTCAGCTTTATAATTTGCCCATTATCTGCCAGTCCCCACCCTCTGCATTTGAATTCCAAGCCCATTTCCAAATCCAAAAGTGTAGTAGAGAGAGAAACTAGAGGGAGAGGGAGAGGGAGAGGGAGAGGGAAGGCCGAGGTTCCCCAATTGACAGAGCGAAGAGAGAGAGAGAGAGAGTGACAACCCACGATTGGATAGCTCCATTTTTGTCTCCCCCACAAGAACAACAACCAATCATGCCATCAGGTCCAAAGAAGAGAAAAGCTGCGAAGAAAAGGAAGGAAAAAGAGGCCAACGCCAACTCCGCAACTCACTCTCACGGTATTCTTTGCGCTTTCGCCTTTTTCTCGACCAATCCACGCTCATCCCATCTGGCAATCGCATCCACAACTTCATCTGTCAATTTCTCCTGCCCCTTTGAAAATTGGCTCGTGGGTACTAAGATTATGCGTTTCTTAGCTGGCTTGATTCTCTTTCTTTCAATAATTACATGTTTTTCTACTTTTCAATCCACGGTGTATTCGTAGATTTTGTGTTTGTGTATGTATGTATTATATTTTTTTTTATAATTGTTAGGATTACATATTGTTTGAAAGTGGAATGGTGGGTTGGGGTTAATTGTCTTGATTCTTCTTGGATTTATCTAAAGCTGTTGATTCTTCTTGGATTCACCTAAAGCTTCTGATTCTTCTTGTTTCTACACCCCCATCAGCCAATTCATGAACCCCTATCTTTCTCTCAATGTTAACGTTATCTGTTTAAACTGTTAATTTTGAGTTTTGGCTTGTCTTGATGTGCATTCCTTTTATAGATATATGGGTTTGTATTTATGCATTTATCTAATGCTAGAATAAAGAAATTGAATAAGAAAAGTGCCTTGTGGTCTTTGCCAAATGGAAACGGTTGTCTGAGAAAAGAAAACACTGCGTGACCGAAGTGGTTGAAATAACACTCCGGTGATAAAGTTAGTAACCGGTGTTAGGTGCGAGCACAAGTATTGAGAGAGGCAGAATTTGGCAAGCCAAGATAGCATACCTTCTCCTTGAACTCAATTGTCCTCTTTATAGGTTTTTGGTCAATTGGTCCTTTTTTTTTTTTTTAATAGGTTTTGGGTTTTGATTATCTTAGGCTGACTAATTTTATTTGACTTCCATTTGCATCCCCCAATTTTTGGATCTACCTTCGCTTAAGACTGATTAGCAGTGTAAGCATTCTTTTTTCTTTTTTTTTTACTCTGCTAGGCATGGTGGCTGTTATCACATTTAATGCATGTCAAATCAAGTCGACGAGTCTTCTAGTCGTTCAGTCAAGTTGGCCGAACGGTTTTGTTCCGGTATTATCCTTTCTTTAGCAATAGAATTTTGAGCCAATCGGCCGTACTCCATTACCAGCTGGCCGAGATGAATTGCACTATGGCCAAACAAAATCGCCACGTGGCCGTGCTGAATTGTCACGTGGTTGAAACCTTATTTTCGGTTTCTTTATCTAATTATTTATTCATTTAGTTATGTGAAAATAGCATAATGTCTGAGTGTTTTTTTTTCTTTTTTGATGAATTTAAAAGTGCCAATCTTATAAAAAAAAAATTGTTTTTGCCGCAACCCTATCAATCAATGCATATATATCCATCTCTATCTCAAACACAAAGGTATCATTTCCTGTTCATAATTACGAGTTCTGGCTCAGATAACTTGATGCATATTTCTTGACGTGTCTTCTTTTACTCGAGTTTATATTGAATTCGTATGAATCAATCATACTATGGAAGGAGATGATGCTCGTAAAATTCACGAGGAGAAAGAGAGTGATGGAGGAGACCCTAGCTCTCCTGAATCACAGGGACACCAAAAGCATCAGTATTCATTTACTGAGGGTGAGGGAGAGGAGGGGATGGTGAAGAGAGAAGACACTTTGTATATCCAATCAATTTTCACTGAGAATGAACCTGTGGCAGGAGCTAACAGCAACGGAGAGAGTAAGCAGAAAGTGGCAATTGAAGAAAGCAATTTTATTCAAATTGACAAGGAGTTCAAGCCTAAGGATTCCTCTGACAGTGAGAATGTTAAGATCGAGCATATTGTGTCTATGAAGGAAACACATGGTGGACAGATGTCTCAGGATGGTGAGAGCTCCAGAAGCAGCTCAGATGATGAGTCTCGTGTTATTGAGAAGAACTCAGTGGTGATAGAATTGGGGGAATCGAAAGAGGATTCTAATTATTCAGTTTCAGAAGCTGCTTTTGCTGATCCAGTAAAGGCAACTGATTTGCCCGAAGCAACTCAAATCACTGATGGTGTTCCAGTTGTGGATGCTTATAATTTGGCTGTGGGAGAGCCAAAACATGAGGCTTATGATCCTGTTTCAGAAAATTCCCTTTCTGTTAATTTAGTCAGGCTTGATGATTTGCCTGAAATAACGCAAGTTACAAATGGTGTTCCGGTAACTGAAGCTTATACTTCGGCTGTAGGGAAGTCGATGGAGGAAGCTTCTAGTTTAGTTGGGGAAACTATCCCTCTTGTTGACTCAGAGAATGTATGTAAAAATGCGGTTCATGTAAATGACAGCAAGCCAATGGAGAAGGAGAACAGTAGTGTGATTGAATTGGGGTTGAATGAAAATGGAAAAAATGAGGGCTCTGGTGTGTCACCAGTTGTGATAAATATGGGATCACAATCAGAGGAGGATAAAGTGTCCTCTGCAGCAGATGAGAATTCTGCTGTCTCTTTGGTTGCAGCGGGCTTTGCAGCACAAGAGGATGAATATAAACTGATGCCGTCATCCATTGTTCCTTCAGTTAATAATAGTAAC
>JAULJZ010181547.1:0-22378 GCA_032270985.1 Heliamphora pulchella | reverse complement strand
TTTAAATGCGTAACAAATAAAATTTAATAAATGCACAGTTTTTCCTCCAACTTTTCAGTTAAGGTAGTGATTAAAGGTATTTATTTATTTTATTTTTTGTTCTACATTTTCAAAAAATAATAATTTATTTTGATTAAATATTTTTTCATTTAATTAATTCAAAATCCTTAATTAATCCCCATGTTTTTTTTCAAGATATTTGATTTAAAAAATCATTTTTAAACGTGATATTTTGTAAAAAATAAAATATTTAAATTTTTTTATTTAATTAAAATTAATTAATTAAAAAAAACTTAATTTTATTTTTAATTACAAAATATTTTAATTAAAACCGAATTTCTGAATTAATTAAATTAACAGGATAAATCAAACCATAAATATCATCCACGCAATTAATATATAAAAAATAAATTAAATACAAAATAAATATTAATTTTGGTTTTATAATTCGATTGAACTCTTAAAAAGTTTTAGTCTGCTATTCTGAATAAGTTTCTTGTATTCTGATAGTACCAGAATATCTTGATCCTATCAAGATAAAACATATCAATCATTAAAGCCGAAACACAGTTTCCGTTTCGGATTGCGCCACAGCAGCTTGGGAATCCAAAATAGTTCCAGAAAATTGCGCCGCCTGGAAATTCGGTCCCTGTTAGCTTCAAACAGTGCCTCGTTTGGGAATTGCCGAGGCTATTGCGTCTTGGAAACTGGCGCCGCGTTTGGCGCTGATTCAGGCGTTGTTACTGTATGGGAAAACACCTTTTTCCCTTTTTTTTTTTTTCTTATATTGTTCACAAGCACTGAAGCACGGAACCGGCGCCGCTCTTAAGAAGAAAAAAGAAACTTGCGCTGAAACCGGCGGCTTTTGGGCTTTTATATAGGCGCTAGTTGGATGATGCAGCAGCATTGGATTGGGAATTGCTTCACTGTGATATGCGCCTCTTTTGATTCTTTCACAAACCACACCATGAATCATGAAGAAGTCTTGGGAATTGTGCCCTTTGGTTGCATGGAATCAAAAAAAAAAATTTCAAACCGCGGCACCGCTTGGGACGCTGCTGCTATTCTGTTTGAAAAATCGACTGTTTGCTTTTTCTTTTTCTCCCTTTTTTTTAAATAAAAAAAAACTGTTTGACCAGAAAAAAAAAATACTGCAGCTTTAAACCACCGGAACCACCGTCGGTTGCCGCCGTCAACTACCGCCATTCTTCCATACCTGTTCTTTTTTTTTTTTCTTTCTAATAACTTAGAAAAAAAATTAAAGAATATAAAAAAATTATATCGAAACCTATGTCCCGTATACTCACATTCGATCTAAAATTAATTAACTTAACACGGTCAACCCCCGTGATTAAAAAATTAACTAAATTATCATCCACGCATTCAATCAAACATGAAAATAAAAAATGATTATAAAACTGGGATTAGAATGCCTGCAAAATAAAGTTAGCACAGTTCTAAATCTATCCGGCCCCGATAACCGTAAATAAAAAACAAAACGACTCTGATACCAATTTGTTGGAGGCAATACTACCAAGATCTTTGTTTTTGAAAAATGATTAATTGGTAAAAAATTAACTAGACGGGCAAACGCCGAAACGAGCTCCAGATAAAAATTTTGGCGTCGAACGATCAAAAATAAACCCGTGCAATTAAAGTTAGTTTAGATTAATACCTTTTACCGATCTATTCTTCAACTACGACTTGATTCTGAGTTGAAACTCCTATCAGATCTTCTACCGTATTCCCTTATACGATCCTCGAACGTAGAGTGGGCTACGATCCTCCGAGAACTCGTACTGGTAGAACCTCGATATATTATTTAAGTCTTGAAAGAAAAATTAATATTATTTAAGTCTTGAAAGACAAAAATAATATATCAATATTGATATGAAAATCAATCTAAACTGGTTCAGTCTACCCGCATATATATATGGGGTTACAGCAGGAACCTGGGGAGTAATTATGAGTAAGACTTCTAGTGAAACACAGATACCTACGGGCGGTTTCTGTAATTATGAAAAGACGCAGTGGTTTCTGTAATTTTCATAAAACACTGAATTACGGTTCACACCACTAAAGAACTATAATTGCATTCTGATCCATAATCTCAAGACCTTCTTACATTGAGCTCCTGTTATTAAATGCTTACCATTTCTCCCAACGTTAAGATTCTCGATACCTGCCAATTAAATTTAATTATTGATAATTTAATTTAATCGGCATCTTGATATTTCTTAAGCCCTTTCGCTTAACTTATTTCATTGCCGAATAATTAAATCCACCTGTAGGGTTTGGCCCGGTCAAAACTTATAAGCATCCTTAAGTGGGTATCGTCAATCCCGATCATTCGGGACGTAAATTCCGTCAATAATTAATATTTGCCATATAAATAATACTACTATCCAACTCACCGAAAATATAGACCCATATAAGATCGCACCCTTTAATGAATCAAAACAACGAATATCAAATATATACAAATCAATAATTATTTCACGATTAAGAGCATAAGCACTATTCATAATAACCTTGGGGTGTGAATTAATTTATATAGTCAGTAGTTAATACAAAATTAATTACCTCAAATGTCCCGTTCAATACACACAAAGTGTACTGGCACAGAGAGTCGGTACAATAGACGACGCTATTATCTGTTCTTCATAACCAAGACAGGTTTACTGAAACTCTGTACCACAGTCGTACTGATGGCATGCTCATTTTCATCTAAACTGTGAACATAAAACTTATATTATGCAAGAACCTAAAATCTGGTCTTCTGTGTGTAAATCGTATTCTACACACCAGATTAAATACATCACAGGATAAAACTGCTTACCACGGGATAAAATCAAACACCACAGAATAAAATCGTAATCGGGTTAACACCGAACACTACGGAATAACACCGAATGCTACAGAATACCACCGAACACTACGAAATAACACCGAACGCTATGGAATAACACCGAAACAACATATGCATGAACAAAACTAATCAGAGTTCTATAAGCATTGAAGCACGTGTAACTATGACATTCTACATAACGACGCCACACAACCCGTCACGACATCACATGCCACACACACCCGACACAACCATCAACTTAGAACTAGGAAAAAGAATATTTTCACTCAAACACCAAGGCATAACAGGCTTATAGCTTTTCACGCTAGGCCACCACCGCTCGAGCGTGCAACCACCGCTCGAGTAGTCTCCTACCAACATATATCTCTACCACACCACCGCTCGAGCTCTCAACCACCGCTTGAGCAGTCATCGCTGGGAGAAAAACCAAACGATGAAATGAAACCAAACCCCCACACGCATAACACGTATACATATACACGCTGTTCTAAACAACAATCAAAGTGGTTAACAACACGTTAAAGATATATAATGAAAAAGAAACAAAATCGGGTCTCACACCCACCCAAAGGTCAACTTTAAACCTCCCTTAAAATTGTTTTCTCCAAAAACCACATTTTCTTAAAAGAACAATGGGTCCACACGCGCCCAACACGGACCCGCACACGCCCAACACGGCATACACGGACTCACACATGCCCAACACGACAAACATGGACCCGCACACACCCAACAAGGACCCACACATCTCGCACTCAATGATGCACTAACTACCACGCACACAACAGTGCACCAACAACCCACATAAAATGACCAACACCCTTTCCGTGGCTTCAATTGACTGGACCCCATACTCCCACCAACTGAAAAACCACTAGAGGGGAGCAGTCAATCGAGCCCTTAACTCAATCGACTGAGAGGCCACCACACGACCACAAAAATAACAAAACGCCCCAAGGAACACGAAACTTGATAAAAAGTTCCAACAAGGATGAAAAATAAGCTTTTCCCAAACATTTGGCCAAAAATGGGTGAAAAACGATTAAGAAATTTTGACATACCCTCACTCTTTTGGTCATACATTTTTCCATAAAAAGAATTTTATTGTGAGAGAGGTATCATTGGAAAGAAGACTTCTGGGGCTTCTATTCGAGTTCGGATGAGTGAGATATGATCAAAAGAAAACGGCCATGCACAGCCAGTCCGCTCGAGTGGACATAGGGCGCTTGAGCACGCAGGCACCTGAGAAAAAGCCAGATTTTTCTCTGTTTTTGATTTCCAAGCCCCAAACATTCAAACACTCACTATGATAATTCAAAGCACACATAAATCTACTACCACACATATTTTTAACATCCACGGACATACACGACCCTAAAACATCAAGAACCACTAAATAAAAAGCCTCAAAACCCGGTTCACCCATCCGAAAATAACACAAAAATGGTTTTGAACCAAAACCCGATCTTTTTGAAACATAAATCAATTTTCATGCATTTTTAATCGGTAAAAACACACACGATTACACGTAGTTCCCTTATAACACATGAGAGTCTAGGATCCTACCTCGTTAAGTCAAAAACTCGACGTCTCGATCCACGTGCAAAATTGAACTTTGTCAGAATAAAATTCTGTTCGAATGAACGCGTAGCCCACTGTGCCAATAGTAGGAATCCGCTGTTGGATCATCAAAAATTGAGCCTCGGCCCCCCCGAGAAGTTAGAGAGAAGGCAAAGCATTTGGCGAGATTTCAAGGCTAGAGAGAGAGAAGATATTTTGAAAATATCTAAAGTGAGATATTTATAGGCCACGAAAGTATCTTTTTTTTTTAAAATTCACACTGCAATGGACAACGGCCGCGGAAACCAACCCCGCATGCATGTCTAAACCAGAACATGCATAAAAATGCATATGAACATGCTACAACGGAAACACTAAACACGTGTCAAAAAATGCCAAAAATAAAAATGGGTTAGGGTCTCACAGGTTATATAATTGTTTGGTATTCACTAATTATGCTAAATGTTAATATATTGACTATTGTTATTTTCACTTTACTTGGCATAACCTTAGCATCATGTGTATTAGTAGATTCATGCTTAGGATGGGACATGCATTCATTATCCACGGGTACAGATATGTGGGAATCACTTAAATGATAACAGTAGATGAAATGGACCCTAAGGTGGTTCTGTTCCGGGGGTGTCCCGTGGTTTTGTTAATAAAATAATTTTGGAGTATTGTCCACGGTTTGTATGCCACGATATGAAATTCTGAAATAGTATCTCATGGTGAAGGTGGTTTGGGTGGCAAAATAATTGGCGATAGAATATGCGTTTATTCCACACTAGACCTTAACCTGGGATTTGAGGGCCTGACCATGATGATTTTTCACACCTTACTGTCAGGATGACCATATTGAATGTTTAGCTCGACTACGTAGTCATCCCACGATTGAAGGAACGTCTTAAATTGGTCGGTAGACTTGGTCTGTGGTGGTAGGATCGGGGTTCGGACGGTTTACCCAAGTTAGGTTAACCTAAAATGACTTATGGTTTTAATAAATTTTAATAATAAATCGGGAAGCGTCATTCGCATCATTGTACCTGTTAATTTATTAATTCACTATTATCTGCTATGTGATACATGTTAAAAAATTTAATTTTGGAGTTGGATCATATTTGAATTGTACTGTTATGTTTTCTAGAGTTTTCTTATTAGGCTTTGGCTCATGGCGTTTTATGCCAGGTTTTGAGGAACCGGATGTTCAGCCCAACGATTAGGCTTTGGGAGAGGAAGAGTTGTGGTTCCCGTGAGCCGAGGACTCACAATTTCCAATCCTTGCGCTATCTTTTCCTAGTATTTTGAGATTGTGTACCAAACAGTTGCATGTATTCTGTTATCTATTTTCGTCTGGGACTGTAATATTTGTAATATTCTACTTTATTTTGTTTGGATGGGTATGAATCGTATGCATATTTTACCATATTTTATTAGTGTCGCTCTTAGATGCTTCCAGAAACCTTGGGGGTCATAACTTGGTATCAGAGCATACGTTCAACTTTTACCCATGTAACCGTTGTTTAGACTAAGATCCTTAGGATTGGCTAAGATTTTACCATGCATTAGATTTGGACCTTTTGAACTATAGTTTATCTCAAACTGACACCGTTCTTTTGTTTTCTTGTAGGATGGACTCGCTGCCATCATTGCGAGGATCTTTTGTGCCACGGAGCCCAGTTAACTAGAATGGGACCGACTCTGGAGACTCCCATGTTAGTTTTGACTCTTGGGGCCCTTTCTGCTACTTGTTGACCTAGGTCGTGCCACTTGACCCAAAGAACATCGAGGGAAATATCCATTGGAGAAGGGAGCGGGACGCAATACAACACATCTGGAAGGTCAGAGAAGAATACCCCAAGGTCACGGGAAAATAATTCAAAGCTTTGATCAAAAGAAGAGTGGATAACCAATTTTGGTAAGCGCAGCAAGCTACTAGGATGGTTCACCATGGCCCCACCTTTGAGAGATTGAACGCTAGGACCGCCCACCCAGATGTGTATACACTGATTTTGCTATGTACCCACCTCCTGGAGGAGGAGGAGGTTTCCTCTGCCAGTTTAGCCTATGGTCCACCACCACCCGTATCTCCTGTCATCCATCATCTTCTCCCGAGTATACCCTGGCCCTACCGGAGTATACCCTAGCCTCCCATATCTACACACTTTCCACACCCCCACCGGAGTACCCACCGGCCTCCCCTAGATATACACAGGTGCCACCAGTAGCCCTTACCACAGGAATCGCAGACGAGGAGGAGGAGAAGGATCCCAATGAGGATTCCAAGTAAATAAGTCTTGGGAACAGGGTAGTTAGTGATGTTTTGATGTACTGATGTTCTGATGTTTTGATTCTGTAACATTATATGAAAACTTTGTGAAAGTTTGTACTTGTTGTTTAAAACTCTAGCGATCCTTTTTAATGTTAAGAATTTATGTTATCTCTATTACTTGAATGTATCCTTAGCAATGAATGACTTTTAATGTAATCTTATACGTCATAAAATAACATAATAAACCCTAAAAAAGGGGAATATAAATAAATAAATAAATAAATAAATAAACCTTGATTACGATAATTTCTAACACTTAAATAACCTTTTTTTTTAAAAAAGGATGAACAAACACAGAGGACAGCCACGTCTCCACCCTGCACCTAACATGGAATAGCTGGAAGAAAGAAGAAACGAAAACCTCAATGACCTTCTTAGAAAAATCTAGTCGACGCCTTACGTCAGCCAGCACCAGCATCGGCCCCGCCACCAGTCGTCCCAAACCAAACAGCGATGTTCTCCAAGTTTCGAAGGCTGCGACCGCCAACTTTTACTGGGAGGACAAACTTGCGTGAAGGAGAAGGATGGCTTTGACAGATCAAAAAGATGCTAGATACGATGGACGTGTGGAGGGAGATAGATCGAGTTGCTTTAGCCTCATACCAACTTGAAGGATAAGAGGATCACTGGTGAAGCTTAATCAAGAACTCTAGAGAGGTACTCACAATGGCGCAGGTCGAGGAACTTTTTCTTCAAAAGTACTTCCCTGATGTTTTAAAGCAAGATATGATCCGACAATTTTTGCAGTTAAAACAAAATAGAATGACGGTAGCTGAGTATGCGGCAAGATTTGAAGAACTGGGGAGACATGCTACTGCTCTTATTCAGGATGAGACCTCTCGGGCCCGACTGTTTGAGTGGAGCTTTGAACTGAATGTGCGAGGACGCCTAGTGGGCATACGCATACCCACTTATGCAGAAGTTATGGATACCGCTCTACTTGTGGAGCGAGAGCTATCAGATTCAAGGAAGATCTTTCAAAATAGGGCAGGATCTTCGAAGGGAGGACCAGTATGTAACAATGCCAACAGAACCCATCAAAACTCAAGGCCTTATCAGAGGAGTCAGCAGACAGGAAGGGAAAGTGGATAGCAAGGGCAGAGAAGTGGAGGTGTTTTTAAATGCTTTAGCTATGGAAGAGAAGGGCATAGAAGGTTTGAATGCCCTTAGGAGCATTGGAGGAATGATCAAGGGAATTGGCAGAACCGGTCCCAGTTGCCACATCAACAACAATATCAGTAGCAGCAGCCACAGTAAGGAGGTCAACGCCAACCAAATCCTCACCTGGGGTAGGCAATGAACCGAACTCACAATTGAGGGAGACGATTCAAAGGTGGAAATTAGGGTCCTAGGGGACCTCAATAGCAGCGGGCAGGGAATGGAAATCGCAGCGGCAGAGGAAGGTTTTTCGCTCTTTAAGGGCAAGAGGAAGAGGACTGTCAAGTTATCCAAGGTATGTTCCCACTCTTCAACACCTGGGTTAAAGTATTATTTGATTCTGGAGCATCGCATTTGTTTATATCTGTTGCATGTATGAAGTCTTTACATCTAGAGCTGGAACCACTACCTCAAACCCTAAGTGTAACCACGCCAATAGGGAACCTTGAACGGGTAGATCACACGTGTAGGTTATGCATATTACGGATCACTGATACTTGTTTATCTTGTGACCTACGAGTTATGGATTTGGCTGACTACGACGTCATCTTGGGAATGGACTGGCTTTCTTCCCAGTAAACCTTAATAGATTTCCATTAGAAGAAGATTAAGGCCTGTATCGAGGATGAAGCCGAAGTACGAATTCAAGACAAACGAAAGGACCCCAAAATGATGGATTTAAGCCAAACCTAACACCTTGATGCCTTTTTTAGCCGAATATCGTGTTTGTTGGCTAGCACCAATCTTCATCCTAAAGTAGAATTACCCCAAGTAGTTTGTAAGTACAAAGATGTATTTCTCGATGAGCTACCTGGATTACCTCCGCGACAAGAAATCAAATTTTTCATTGAACTCCAGCCAGGAATCGCCCCTATATCCATCGCCCTACACTGCATGGCACCGATAGAACTTCGAGAGATGAAGGAACAACTACAGGAGCTACTCAACAAGGGATTTATCCGTCTAAGCACATCACCATGGGTGCACCTACACTTTTCGCAAAGAAGAAAGATGGAACTTTATGGCTATACTTTGATTACCGACAGTTGAACCGGGTGACTATCAAGAACCGATACCCCTTGTCGTGAATTGACAATTTATTCGACTAACTCTGAGGATCAACTCACTTCTCAAAAATTGACCTTAGATCTAGGTATCATCAGCTACGAGTGAGGGAGGAGGATATACCAAAGACGGCCTTCCGAACCAGATACAGCCACTATGAGTTTGTAGTTATGCCCTTTGATTTGACCAATTCCCTGGGAGTATTTATGAGTCTAATGAACAAACTCTTTTAGCCATACTTGGACTAGTTTGTGGTAGTTTTCATTGATGATATTTTTATCTATTCCCGAACTGATGAGGAACATGAACAACATCTAAGGGTGGCTTTACGAGTTTTATGGGAAGCACAGCTCTATGCCAAGGCTAGTAAGTGTGAATTTTGGTTGAATAAAGTAAAGTTTTTGGGTCATGTAGTATTTGAGAAAGGGATAGCAGTAGACTCGGTAAAGGTAGAAGCAGTTATGGAATGGAAGCAGCTGAAGAACATGTTCGAAATTCGCAGTTTTCTCGGCCTCGCGAGTTATTACAAACGATTTATTTAGGACTTTTCAAAGTTGGCCAAACTAATGGCCCAATTGACCTAGAAGGGAGTTAATTTTGAATGGAATGAGAAATGCGAGACATCTTTTCAAGAACTCAAGAAGAGGTTGACAAGTTTTCCCATCTTGGTGATATTAGAGAGAGATGTGGGATATACCGTCTACTGTGAAGCATCCAAGGAAGGATTGGGATTTGTGTTGATGCAGAATGGTAGAGTAGTAGCATATGAATTGAGACACTTGAAACCGCATGAATAGAATTATCCTACCCACGACCTCGAGTTGGCAGTAGTCGTCTTCGCATTAAAGTCTTCGAGACATTATCTATATGGAGAGAAGTTTGAACCACAAAAGTTTAAAGTATTTATTCACCCAGAAGGATCTCAACATGCGGCAATGACGATGGATATAATACTTGGAGGACTATCACTTCACTTTGGCCTACCACCTTGGGAAGGCGAGCATGGTAGCAGATGCTCTAAGCAGAAAGACGAGTGGAGAATTAGCTTGTATTACAGCGCGTGAGTGGCCAATGATGGAAGCATTTTGGGAATTCCATTTATAAACCTTAAACCCCGAAGAAGGAACTTACTTTTTCATGACTGTGGCTACATCAACCTTACACCAACAAGTCATTGATGACTAGAAGCACGATCAAGAAGTAGAGTTCATTAGAAGGAAGTTGGTAGCTGATGAGTCGAAGCCCGGATGGGTGATTCACAAGGATGGACGACTAATTTTTGAGGGTCGATTGTTTGTACCGGAGACTGAGGGACTATGAAAGCACGTTTTGAGAGAGTTTCACCGATCACCTTTTTCAGTCCACCCAAGAGGAACCAAGATGTATCATGATCTGAAGAGGTAATTTTAGCAGAATGGTATGAAGAAAGACATGGCGAATTTTGTAGCTCGATGCCTCACCTACTAGCAAGTCAAAGCCGAACACCAGAAGCCTGGAGGAACCCTACAACCTTTAGTGATACTCGAGTGAAAATGGGAGCACATTACCATGAATTTTATTACGAGATTGACAAGATCGCCCCAAGAACACGACAAAATTAGGGTTATCGTGGATCACCTGAGCAAGACCGTGCACTTCTTACCAGTAGGGCCTTCTGCTACCTTGGAGACCTTAAGCTGAAAGTATATTCGAGAAATAGTACGCTTACATGGGGCACCAGCTTCTATCGTTTCTGACCGAGATCCTTGTTTCACGTCTCGTTTCTGGTAAAGCTTACAGACCGCATTAGGAACAAAGCTTTGCTTTAGCATAGTTTTTCATTCATAGACAGACGGGCAATTGGAGTGCATGATCTAGATACTTGAAGATATACTAAGAGCTTGTGTGATGGACTTTAAGGAAAGTTGGGAGAAATACTTGCCACTGGTTGAGTTCGCCTATAACCATAGCTACCAAGCCAGCATTTGTATGCCACCATACAAAGCGCTCTATGGCCGACTCTACAGATCACCGGTGTGTTGGATAGAGACCGAAGATACCAGCTTATTGGGACCAGACATCATGATCGAGACGACTAAGAAGATCAAATTGATTCATCAACACCTCGTCACTGCGCAGAGCTGACAAAAAAATTATGCTAATCAACGGCATATACCGCTAAAATTCAAAGTTGGAGATCACGTGTTTCTCAAGATCTAGCCATGATGAGGAGTCATCCAATTCTGAAGGAAAGAAAAGCTATCACCAAGATATATTGGCCCGCTCGAGATTTTGGCCAGAGTCGGAGCAGTTGCCTATCGTTTAGCTCTGCCACCTCAGCTTGCAGATGTTCACAATGTATTTCATGTCTCGATGTTGTGAAAATATGAGCTAGATCTGGCTCACACTCTCAACTGGGAGGAGATTCGAGTAGATGCAGATGCTACGTTCGAGGAAAGGCCAGAGAAGATCTTAGATCGCCATGGCAAAGTGCTTAGAGGGAAAACGATCCCATTGGTTCGTGTCCTATGGCAATTTCACGAAGTAGAGGAATCAACGTGGGAGCAGGAAGACGCGATGCGAGCCAATCATCCCCAGCTTTTCTCAGAAGAAGGTACGTCACAAAATTTTGAGGACGTCATTTACTTTAAAAAAAAATTAAATCAACTCAATGTGAGTTAATCAACTTAAATCTTACAACTAAATTAAATTTTATAATTCAAAGTCCTAAAGTATCATAATATTAAACCTTTGTTAATTAGATCAATTCTTTCCAAAATATCACATTACCTATCTTAATTAAATAAATTTAATGCCAAATATTGTAGATAAATATAAAAATAAGTGAATTCTATCCAATTATATTAAAATAATTAAAACTATATACACTAGATTTTGAATTTATGTCAAAATGATATATCTCTCCCAAAAGACTTAATTTGGCCTACACCTCACCACAACTATAATAAAATCTAACGAATTTAATTCTAAGCTATAAAAATAATGTACTAATCTTAAAATTTATAATTTAAGTCAATTCTATTAAAAAGTAAATGAAAATATTTATTAAGTTAATTTTTGAACAATTTCCTAGACAATGTAGTACAATTATAGCATGATGAATTATAAAAATACATCACAAAATCACCAAACCAACAACCAAGCCCATGGTTTGAGCTTGGCTGGCCAAACACCCCAAAACCCCCTTGGAAGTTCTCACACTCATGTCATTGTGTTGTCTTATCATAGTTATTTGCATACAACACCAATGGAGATAGCCTTACACTATCATCATTCTTCCCACTTAAAGAATTTTGCTACAAATATACCCTCAAGCCCTCTTGACCAAACCACCCTCATCTAAGTCTCAAAAACAAAATGATTTCTGCAAAAAAAATTGGTAAGTCTCGTTTGGGAAAGAAGAGAGAAGGAAAAGAGGAAAAGAAAGAAAGGAGAAAGGAAGGGCCATATATTGAAGCTAAATCCTCCAATTCTCCAACCAAAAATCAAACTCAAAGGTAAAAATTCTCTCTAATCCCTTCTATTACAATCAAATCTAATCTCTCCTCATCTATTTTTGGAGATTAAAAATCAAAGAAAGAAAAAAAATTAAGTAAACTAGAAATTTGGTTTGAAGTGGTTCTTGGTGTTCTTGGTGCCTAAATATTGCATGTATTTTTTGTAATTTTGATATTCTAAGATTTATATATTTTAATATAAATATGTTCCAAGGTAATAAAATAAAAGATCTATGCCATGCGTGAAGTTAGAACATGTTAGGGTCGCTTAGATTTAATTTCTTACTTTTTACTATTTTCTGGACCTTGTTTTGAAAAATCATATTTAATTCTAGAAAAATCTCATAAGGACAATTTTATGTTCAGAGTTAGGTTTTTGTGTTAGTAATCATAAAAAATTGGTGTGAACTTGTTTTCATGCATAGAACTCGAGATATGAAGTTTTTACCAAAATATGTCAAGTCTGGACCAAGAAAATTGAAGAGCTAAAAATTCTACTTTCAAAGCCTCAAATCAAAATGGTTTACACACGAGAGTTGTAGATAACATTAGTTTCTATCTATCCACCAAAATGGAGGTCATTTGAACACTCTTTAGTGCGTTGAACCTAATTTTATAGTGGCTGGACAGATTCTGTCCTTCCAAGTTATTTCTGTCCAATCTTTTTGCATGAACCAAAACGTGTATTTTCGTAACCCAAATCAAAAGGTTTTGTACATATGAAATGTAGTAGACATTAAAAAATAGCTATCGTTCAAAAATTCCTTAAGAAGAAGTTGATTTGAGCGTTCAAAAATATCTTATAATCCATGTTGTTACAACAGAATTTTAAGATTAGTCCTCTATTCTGTCACATTTTTTTGGGGAGCTTGAAACTCTAACATTTTTCAAACACGTGAGTTTGGTGTTCTACATAAAACTTTTAGATAACATCTAGATGGATAACATCTCAAAAGGTGGTTTTGGTAGGGTTCGATTGATGCCTCAAAAATATTTTGTAAAACGTAGCAATTCTCAGCATATTCTAAGAATAGTAGAAAATTAGTTTTGAGTTAGGTTCTTGTTGAATTTAAACTACTTAAAATCCTTAGGAATTTTAAAGAAATTTTCTACATAAGAATGTTAGATAAAATATTAATGGACCACATAAAAAAAATTAAAAATTAGCCCGAGAAAAAAAATTAAATTGCTAACCTAAAAATATTTTATAAAGTATGTTCAAATTGGCCTTACTTTAACTTAAGTTTAAAAAAAAAGCCTTTTTAACAACATATTTTATGCTAAATGTTGTATATTTTTGGTGAGCCTAAAATATTTTTAAATATTTTGATTGATTGTGGCATCTTCCAAAATGGTTATGTGACTTAAGTTATATAATTGTTTGGTGCTCACTAATTATGCTAAGTGTTAATATATTGACTATTGTTGTTTTTACTTTACTTGGCATAATTTAGCATCACGTGCATTAGAACATCCATGCCTAAGATGGGATATACATTCATCACCCATGGGTTGGAATATGCGGGAATCACTTAAATTACAACGGTGGATGAAATGAATCCTAGGGTGGTTTTGTTCCGGGCGGTGTCCCGTGGTTTTGTTAATAAAAAGATTTTGGGGTATTGTCTCCGGCTTGTATGCAACGATATAAAATTCTGAGATAGTGCCTCATGGTGAAAGTGGTTCGGGTGGCGAAATAATTGGCGATAGAATGTGCGTTGATCCCACACTAGATCTTGACCTAAGATTCGAGGGCCTGACCGTGATGATTTTCCACACCTTGCTGTCAGGGTGACCCTGTTGAACGTTTAGTTCTCCTACGTAGTCATCCCATGGCTGAAGGAACACCTAAAATCGGTCGATAAACTTAGTCTGTGGTGGTTGGATAAGGGTTAGGATGGTTTACTCAGGTTGGGTTAACTTATAGTGACTTAAGATTTTAATAAATTTTAGTAATAAACCGGGAGGTATCATTCGCATTATTGTACCTGTTCATTTATTAATTCACTATTATCTGCTACATGATACATGTTAAATAATTTAATTTTGGAGTTGGATCATATTTGAATTGTACTGTTAGGTTTGCTAGAGTTTTCTTACTGGGCTTTAGCTCATGGTGTTTTATGTTAGGTTTTGAGGAATCGAATGTTCAGCCCAACGATCAGGCTCTCGGAGAGAAAGAGCCATGGCTCCCGTGAGCAGAGGACTCACAATTCCAATCCTTATTATCTTTTCCTAGTATTTTGAGACTTGTGTATCAAGCAGTTGCATGTATTCTATTATCTATTTTCGTCTAGGTCTGTAATATTTGTAATACTCTACTTTATTTTGTTTGGATGGGTATGAATCATATGCTTATTATTTTGCCGTATTTTATTAGTGTCGCTCTTAGATGCTTCTAGAAACCCGGAGTGCCACACTTCCTCCCCATCGGATGAAATTAATTACGGGATCACTAGTACAGACCTCATTTAAGGATAATTCTAGGTAATTGATAGTATGAATTACTTCTCTATCTGAAGGGTTCATTGTGAAGCGATAGATTCGGGATTAAGTGATGGTTTACACTTAGTTGTAAATAATAGTATTCTCTTCATCTAAGTCATTGCCATTATTTATAAGACCGAAGAAACGTCAGCTATTTAATTTTACTTGGCACAGTCAGTTACCTAGATAGTAAAATTAATAAAAATTAGCTTGTCTTAACAAATGATGAATAGTAGATGTCCTTCCCATCGAGGTATGCTATTTACGGTATACCAGACTATTGGAAAATTTTCTTTTAAAATGATAGAGGGAACTAATTTTAAAATAAAATTCAAAATTTTTGCTCATTATAATTAGTAATTTTTAATTATGTGATTCTCTAGATAAAATAACTTTCAATCGACTCGCAGATATACTCAAAAAAAATAAATTTATGGGTCCTAATTCTGTTGATTGAAAAAAGAATCTGGATATTATGTTAACTGCCAATGGTGTTCTTAGGAAACCAAAAAATGTGTTTGTTTCTAAAAAGGGTTCTTACTTCAAGTCGAAAGACAAGAAGAAGAAAAAGTTCAGAAACAGGGTGACACGATTTTTAAAGTAGTTAGTGGACTACGATCTGGTGTGAAAAAGACAAAAGACAGATATTTTCACTACAACCAGACATGACACTGAAAAAATAATATCTAGTTTATCTTGGCAAACAGGACAAGGACAATAAAGGTAATTTATGTTCACTAGTTGTGAAAATATATTTAGCGGTATTATCTATTGGTACCTGGTGTGTAGATACGGGAGCCACTAATCATGTCTACAATTCTTTGTAGAGATTTCAGAAAATTAGACAATTTAGTGATGATGAGATTTTCCTACACATGGGCAATAATATAAGGGTGCTAGCAGTTGTAGTGGGAGATGTCACTCTCAATTTTAGTAGAGATCGGATTTTAATATTGAGAGATAATTTTTATGTACCTTCCATTAGATGGAATTTAATTTCTGTTTATAAATTGGTTAAAGACGGATATTTAGTTTATTTTAATAATTTTGTGGTTATTAAGGATAATAAACGATTTATCTGTTCTGGTACATTGGTGGATGATCTTTATATTATTACTCTAATCTCTCTTATACTACAACTAAATGAATTGAATAATACATCTAATTCACCATTTAAGATAAATAATAATTCTTTAATGAACCAAACGTATCTTTGGTACTTACGCCTAGATCATATTAATCTGAAAAGGATAAATAGACTAATTGAAGATGGACCTTTGAGTTCATTGAAAGTGGAGGCACTTCTAGTCTATGAATCTTGCTTAGAGAGTAAGATGACGAAAATGTCATTTTCGGCTAAAGACTCTAGAGGTAAAGAACCGTTGGAACTGGTTCACTTTGACTTATGCGAACCTACGACTATCTGGGCTAGAGGAGGCTTTGAGTATTTTGTCACTTTAATTGACGACTACTCAAGGTATAGATATATTTATTTGATGCACTATAAGTCTGAATGTTTTGAAAAATTTAAAGTATTTAAGGCAAAAGCAAAGAAGCATTTGGAGAAATATTTCAAGACACTTCGGTCTGACCGTGGTGGCGAGTATCTCTTTGGAGAGTTTAGGAATTATTTTTTAGAGGAGAAAATTACACCCCAATTAACGGCACTGGGCGCTCCACACTATAATAGTGTAGCAGAATGAAGAAATAAGACTTTTATGAAGATGGTGAGGTCTATGATGAGCTATACAGATTTACCTGATTCGTTTTAAAAATTTGCATTAAAGGCAGGAGCTTATATTCTGAACTTGGTACATTCTAAATCAATACTTTTTACTCCCATAGAATTATGGATCGGGAGCAAGCCTAATCTAAGATATATTCAAATTTGGGGGTATCTGGCACACGTGTTAAAAGGGAATATGGATAAATTAGAACCGAGAACGAAAATCTGTTTCTTTATTGGATATCTTAGGAAAATGAAAGTTAATTTATTTTATAATCTTAAAGATCAGAAGATCATTATCAATACCAATATCCAATTCTTAGAAGAGGATTATGTAATGAACCACAAGCCCTAGAGTAGAAATGTTCTGAGAGAGCTGAGAGAAAATACCAGTAGTATGGTAGAAGCGCCACAAAAAAGTGTTATCGATATTCCATTACCTCGTCGTAGTGGAAAGATTATCGGGACACATGTGGATCCTAGGCCAGATCAGGGTGCTACCATTAGCATGCTGGTTTTACAACCAGAGGAGCATATGGGTAATGGTGCACAGGGATCAAAATCAACACAGCGTGTTACTGCTAGTACACAGACACAGATGGTGTCTCGTCATAGTGGGAGGATTGTTCGTCAACCCGATCGATATATGTTCTTCAAAAAGTCTTTTGTTAGGATCCCAGAAGAACTAGATACTGAACCATGTAACTACAATGAAGCACTCTAAGATAAAGATGCAGAGTTATGGCAAAGGGTTTGAATTCAGAGATGGAGTCTATATTCTCTAATAAGATCTAGGAACTTATAGAATCACTCGAAAGGATAAAACCCACCAAATACAAGTGGATCTATGAAAAGAAGAGAAGAGCATACGGAAATGTGGAAACCGTCAAAACTAAGCTTGTTGCAAAAGGGTTTTACTCAGAAAGAAGGGGGCGATATGAACGTATTTAAGTAATTGTCATTCTGTAAGACCATAATGAAAATGCAATTTTTGTTTTTCTCCTAGACGAATACGACATTGAGATTTTTTTCCCAGAACGCGATTGGTTTCTAAGATAATTTCCGGCTCTAGGCCTTTTATTAGTTAGTCCTGGTAAAGCCCACGGGCGGCATATTTTTTTGAAACGAGGTCATCGGTAACGAGACATAAAGACTCCTTATTCTTAATTTATATTTATTTTATTGAAATTTCATTTTACGGATCGATTATGAGGAGACTTTTTCGCCAGTTACCATGCTTAAGTCTATTTAGATTCTTTTATCCATTGCGGATCATTTCGATTACGAAATTTAATAAATGAACATCAAGATAGCTTTCCTTTATGAAAGTCTTGACGAGTGTATCTATATGGTACAACCAGATAGTTTCATAGCAAAGAGCTAGGAGCACATGTTGTGCAAGTTTAAGAGCTCCATTTAGGGACTTAAGTAGGTATCTAGGTTTTGGAATACTCGATTTGATCAGGCCAATAAATCTTATAGTTTTGATCAAAGTTTCGACGAGCCCGGTGTGTACAAGAAGCGTGATGGTAGCGTGTTGGTGTTTCTATTACTCTACGTAGATGATACCTTATTCATTGAAAATGATGTAAGGATATTATCTTCGATGAAGGTATGATTATCCGGCCAGTTCGATATGAAAGACTTGAGAGAAGCTAGTCACATCCTTAAGATCAAGCTTTTGCGAGATCCAAAACAGAAAATGTTAGGCTTATCACAAGCTATTTATATAGATATCGTCCTTGCTCATTTTAACATGTAGGATTTCAAGGAATGGTTTCACCCTTTTAGGCATGAAATTACTCTATTCAAAAATCAATTTCTTAAGACAGCTATTGAGATAAAAAAGATGAAGACAATTCCTTATGCTTCGGCTGTAGGAAGCCTCATGTATGCTATGCGTTGCACTAAATCTGACATCTATTTTACTGTAGGTATGGTTAACAGATATCAATCTAATCTAAGATAGGACATTGGACAGCGGTAAAATATATAATCAAGTACTTGAAAAGAACTAGGAATTATATGCTGGTTTACCAGGCAGATAGTCTAGTACCTTTGGAGTAGATGGACTCGAATTTTTAGTCAGATAAGAATTCCCAAAAGATTTATCTCGGGATATGTGTTTACGTTGGAAGGTGGAACACATCAGGAGTAAATATCACCTTATACGAGAGATCGTACAGAGAGGTGATGAAGCCATGACTAAGATTGGATCATGAGACAATTTCGTAGATCTTTTTACAAAGAGCTTATTAGCTAAGACTTTTGACAGTTATGTAGAGGGCATGTTAGTCAGATGTATGGCAGCATGATTTTGAGTATAAGTGGGAGATTGTTAGGGTCGTATACTAAAAATCATGATTTTGATTTTAGTATTTAATTTTATTTATTAATAAAATTTGTTTTTTCATTTTATGAGAATCATAATGAGCAATATATGTATTTTATTATTTATTTAATATTGTGCATGGTTGTCTTTTATTCTACATAGTATTTAATCTAGTGTGTAAAGTTTGATTTACGCACAAAAAACCAGATTATTAGTTCTTGTAAAATATAAGTTTTCAATTCACAGTTTAGATAAAATTAGGCATATTATCGGTACGACTTTAACACAATATATTAGTAGATCTATCTTGATTACGGGGAACAATATTTGTTTCAATAATTGTTTTGACTCATTGTATTAGTATAATTTGTGTGTATTGAACATGATCAAGTTGGGATAATTAATTTTATACTAACTTTATAAATTAATTCACACCTCATGGTCATTACGAGTGTTATACTCTTAATCCTGAAATAATTATTTATTCACGTATATTTAATATTTGTTATTTTGACTCATTATATGGTGCAATCTTGTATGGGTCTATAATCTCGGTGAGTTGAACAGCAATATTAATTATATGATAGATATTAATTATTAACGAAATTCACGTCCCAAAAAATCGAGATTAATGCAACCCCCTTATAGAAGCCTATAAGTCTTGATCGAGCCAAACCCTGTAGGTGGATTTTATAATTCAGCAGTTAAATAAGTTAAGTAAAATGGCTTAAATTTTTTTTGAAGAAGCCGATTGAATATAATTGTTAGTAATTTAATTTAATTGGTGGATATCTGTAATCTTTAACATGGGGAGAATAAATAAATATTTAATAACGGAAGCTCGAATACTATGATTTCGAAAATAAGGCTGGGAGTGCAATTATAATTCTTTAGTGGAATAAACTATAATTTATGTTTTTATGAAATTGATTGGTTGAGGCATGATTTGATAATTATAATGGAAGCTCATGTCTTATTTACTCCACAAGTTCCTACTGTAACCTATATATATATATATGCCGTTATAAAAACTGACACCAATTAATTCATTAATTTTCCAGTTAACTTGGTGGCTAGGATTTTCACGTCTTTGAAACCCTAAATCAAGTTAAAGAAGGTATCGAAGAACACGATAGATCAAAACCGACACTTTGTTCGTGTTTAGCATTCGGGAATACAACAGAATACTTGTGTCGGAGATTTAACGGGAAGTCAAAAATCACGATGGATCATTGACTGAAAATTGTTGTAGAAACCGAAATTATCCAACTAAATTTCGAAAAGTATAATCCTAAAACTAACTTCGGGTGTATTACCGAATTTTATTTTTGACTGTTCAATATCAAGAAGTTTTGATCTCGAGCTAGTTTCGGGGTTTGCCCGTCTAGTTATTTTTTGACTAAAATCATAGATATAATCTTAGAATCTTGAAAGTTTTGTTGGCCTAACAAGGTTTCAATAATATATTTTGATGATAAAAAACTTATATATCTAAATTGTGCAAATTGAGATTGATTTCACGACATACATGATTAGCACAATTCAAGATACAAAGTGAAAGTCATGACGCTTAAGTTCAAATCAAGATATTTAGAGACAAGTTTTTGTGGAATCAAGACATTGAAGGATTGAAGAATGAAGAACAAGTTGTAATTCTTTTAGGATCCCTTTGTACAATCATTTTCTCTTGAAATTTTTCTTTGAAGCTCATAGGAATTCTAAAAAGTCATAAAATAATTTTTCTAAATCAAACAATGATCAAAACCTTTTTGGAAACATTGAATTCTGGTTTTTCATATGTCCAATCGACTGAGGTTCTATGGCCAGTCGACCGAATAGGCTACCAAAAATAAGTTTTCAAATTTGCATAAGTTCAGTCGACCGAACCTATAGGTTCCGTCGACCAAAGCTTGGTTCAGTCGACCGAATGAGTCTCTTCAGTCGACCGAATAGGTTTAAATTTTGAATAATTCTGAAAACGGCTAGTTTGACATTTCTATATTGAGCCCAACAGCTAGTAAGAAATTGGAGCCTATAAATAGAGGGTTTGAGCCATTGTTTTACTAATTCAATTCCTCTCATTCATTCTCTTACATACTACTCTTTAGCACTTCAATTCTATAGCTTTTTTATACATACTTTTGAGAGAAATTTCATATCTACATTCTCATTGAGCTTCATTGTTTCATTTCTTGAGAAGTGAGTTAGAGTTTCATTGTTATATTTGCTCATTTAAGAAGCATTCTTTGTACACCCTTATTATTCTTGCTTTATACTTGTGATTGAGAAATGTGATACTCAAAAAGAGGCTAATCTGCCTGCAAGAATTGTGTCAACTTGAGAAGGGTACATTCTCATGTAGAGGCTACTCCGCCTAGAGTAAGGAGAGAGGCTCCTCCGCCTATTGAAGGAGAGGTAGTGAAATCCTCATAGCTGTTGGCTTGAGGCAAGGACGTAGGCCGTTGCGCCGAACCTTGTAAAAATCGTGATGTTACTTTCTTCTTGCTTATTATCTTGTTGTTTCTTGTTATATTACACACACACACTTTTGTACTTGATTACTTATTCTTTATTTGTTCTCGTATTTGCTTTGACTAACAAAAGTTTTTAAAAGCTAGAAGTTGTAAACTTAACGTATCTTACAACAAAAGATTTTTGTGTATTTAAATATTTGACTTACAAGAATTATATTGAATCTAGTAATCAACAAGTTTTAGATTATCTTTATACTCACATTTTGATTCAAAAGAGTTTTGTTATAGTGTTGTATTTGTTTAAACAAGAAATTTAATTTTTGGTCACACTTATTCTCAAACATTCCAACACAAGGTCTTGGTTATAAGTTTAAAATAAATTTGCTTGTGAATTAGATAAGTGATATTTTAAAGGTCATACACTTGTATTCAATTGCTTTGTCTAAGAATTTTTTTAATACCCAATTCACCCCTCTCTTGGGATTACACACATAATATCAATTGGTATCAGAGCCTAACACATTATTCTTAACAAGTTTTTGTGTAAAAGTTCAAATGGCAGGTATTGGTGTATCCCCTTTTGGAGAAGGTCAGTATTCCACACGACCTCTAATCTTTAGTGGTGTAAACTACACCTTTTGGAAGCAAAGTATGAGAATATTCATTCAAACTATGGATTGGAGAGCATGGAGGGTAATTGTGCAAGGTAATTTCGTTCCCACTCAAACTGTAGAAGGTAAAGAGGTTTCCAAATTATAAGAAGAAATGAATGAAAATGACATGAAACAATTGCAAACAAATTCTAGTGCTATGAATGCATTGTATTGTGCCTTAGATGCTAATGAATATAATAGAATAATGACATGTAAAAGTGCAAA
>JAULJZ010181537.1:0-22379 GCA_032270985.1 Heliamphora pulchella | reverse complement strand
TTAAGGATAATTAATTATCAATCCCATTTAAAAAATTTATTTTTGAATAATTCTCCATCACTAATTGAATAATTTAATAGATTGTATTTTTAAATATTATTAAAACAATAAATATATATACCATTTACACATATAACAAGTTATATATATATATATATATAGGTGATTTTGATTTTTGAATTGTCATTATTTATGCCAATATACTCTTGTTATATTGTAGAATATTATTATTTGCATCATTATTTATTTTATTATAATTTTGATTTTCTTTTATAATGACTATTATTTACACCAATATATCCTTATTATATTAGAGAATATATTACTATTTGCATCATTATCTATTTTAATGTGATTTTAACTTTTATTTATACATATAACAAATTATGTATATATAGGCTATATATATATATATACTTTTTTATTTGATTTTGAATTTTAATTGACCATTATTTATGCCAATATATCCGTATTAATTCTAACAATAATGAGATTTTATTGTTACGAAAACGAACGCGGAGAGGGTGCTGTGCTTGAAAGCAATGCACCTTTCTAAATGCGTTTTTATGATTGGATTCGTTCATTTCATAGAGTTCATTGAGTTTGTTATTTATGTAAAAATTTAGTTTGATCTGATACATGTTGCTAAGTGATCGCATAATATTGATTTATAAATAAATGAAAAAAATTTATAAATTTGATAAAAAAAAACTGTTAAACAAATATCAATCAATCACTTAGCTATAGGTATCGGATCAACCTAAGTCTTACAATGAATAACAAACTCGACGAACTCTACGTAATGAACGAATCTGATCATAAAAACACATTCGAAAAGTTATTGTGCTTAAAAGTACGGTACCCTCCCCCATTTCCTACTAAAACTTCCTGTGAGATCTAGTACATCTGCAAAATTTTTAAGAATTCCATGCAATTTCTTGAGGTGTGCGTATTTGATTGTAGTGATTTTGAAAAATATATATTATTTTTTCAATTAATTCTAAAAAGTTAATTGTAATTCCACCTACAGTGAAATTGCATGGACAGTAGAACTTTTACTTACAGTGAATATTATTTTTGGTTAATTTTCACGGACAATGAAATTTATTTATCCTTTTTTTTAATAAAGATTTTGGTATTCATTATCGACCTTGTTTGATAAAACTCAACAAAATGATTTTAAAATAATTAAATTTGTATAAAACAAATTTGTAGAATAAAAGTTATAACATTTTAAAGTTTGTAGTTATAACATTCTATTTTTGTCGCTAGTACAAGGCTTATTAGTTCTAAGGATATTTGTATAAAGAGTTTTTTCTTAATTTAATGGAAGAACTAGTGAAAGTAAAAGAACCTTATCCTTATACAAGTAAAATCTTATAATGAGGGATTTATGGCAAAATCACCTATATATTTTTATTTTTATAATAAGTACATTGAGTTGCATTATAATTGATGTGGAATATATTTCTTTGATAAGAATAAAGGATCACAATAACACATAAATGGGAGCCGAGCGGTGGACCATAAGTAGCCAAACATGCATGGATGGCCTCTAAGTGAGTGATCAGACATATTAACTCGATAGGATGACTTTTAAGTATCCCTAATTTATACCTAAAGCCATTGAAGAATCATGCTATGTAATCATTTAGACGTTATGATTAAGGAATAATTATCCTCTATATCCGCATCATCTACTCTTATATAAAGAGATAATCTACGAGATAAGAATCGAATATCATATTCATATTTTCTCTATAATTAAATATTTTATGATATGATTATATTTAGTTTAAGCATCGAAAGGGCATTGACCAACACTACTCATTGCCCCCAAACGTCTTATTTGCAAGTATTTGATGGTCGGAGATAATGAGCAACCACCATCACAAGATCACTAGGAGAGTCATTGATCTTTATTTGATTGGTACAAAAAATTGCATCAACAGTTTGGTACAATCATGACCTATTTTCTCAATTACAGTCCGTGATTGGCCAATGGGTCAAAGCCCACCCGAGGCTTACTTGTCTGACTAGTTTAGGGATTTTTCTAAACTTATCCAGAAATCTTTTTTGTGGAAACATAAAATTTTATAAATATATCAGAGAGTCATATCTTGTGTCTCGAATTACATTAATAGAACACACATAGTATTTGTAATATCCCAATTCTGAGCATGATTATGTACGTATATAATGTCATCAGTTTCCAAAAACAAGGCAAATAATGATTTCTTTCTCTCAAGATGTCTTAAAGATTGGCGAACTTACTTTATCTTGAAATAACACAACAACAACAACTTCATAAGCGATATAAGCTCATGTGAATGTACATATATCTGGGTTACTAGTTTACCATGAATAATCAGGGCTAAAAACATTTATAAAACATGGTAGTTTATTAAATTTCCTATGTAAATATCAGTTGCGAAACTACTTTTACAGATGTCATCGCTCAAAATAGATTTATACGTATTCAACGAGATTTTCGTATCTGTAGTAAGCACGAAGCTCCTTCTAGCTTAATACAGTGAGCCACCCCTCTTATAACTTAATACGATGAGCCACCTCACTTATGGCTCAATACGGTGAGTCATCCCTCTTATGACTTAATATGGTGAGCCACTCTTCATATAACTTAACACAAGGAGCCGACGTTTTTATCTTTAAACATGTAGATATTTTTCATTCTTCCATGTCAATTAAGGCATTATTTAAGCAATTCATCAACACTAAAACCATTCATCAACATAACAATATACGATGATCACAATTAAAATCGTTAACAAGGAAGTCCATGGCATTATTTTAAGCTACGTATTTTAATCTCAAGCATACCTAAATAATTTTGAGTAATCATAATATTCTCAAGATAACATTTATAAATAATTTTAAAAACATGTCAAGCATTCCTCAATCAAAAAGCAAGTGATCGTGAAATAGTGTGACTCACCTTGAATGTGCTCATGAAGCCTATTAAATTAAAGTCTCAACGAATTCGATCATAGTCAAAACACATTAAAACAACACGAGTAAATAACATTAAAAAGGGTGATTTAGTGACTGAACGTTAAAACTAGTTCGTGGGAGCTAACTTTGGTCGTGACTTTCGGGGGTCTTACCTAAAGCCTATTTTGGTTAAATTTTATATTGTTGGAAAGCTATTGCAATTTACTTTTCAATGGTATCAATGTTGTAGTCATTTGAGGCTCATACAAAAAATTAACGGTGTTTAAAATGGGCTGTTTTTAGCTAAATTTTATTTTTAAATAGAATTGAGTTGTAAGGTTTAGGCCAAATTTTCACATAGCAAACGTTGTTTATAGAAAAAGTCACAAATATGAAAGTTGCAGATAATTATTTTCTCTTTTTACAACATCAAAAATCACCCAAAAGGAAGTCGATAGAAGAAACGAAGGCTGTTTAAAGAAGGCTGGTTCGTTGAGATTTTTACAGATTCTAGGTAGATTCGATTTTTAATTTTCAGGTTAAATTCTCACATGTAAAACAGTATTTCTAAGGAAAGTGATAAACATGAAAGTTGTAGCTCGTGATGTTCTTTTTCCGGAACACTAAAGATTGTTAAAAACGGAGGTCCATAGAAAAATTGGTGGCTATTCAAAGAAAATTGGTTCATTGGGTTTCGATTTTTGTGATAATCAGAAAATGGATATTATTTTCCATGGGGTTTCAGGGTGGTTTGGGCAGAAGTTGGTGGCGTTGTGGTGGAGTGGTGGCTGGTGGTTGTTTTCGGTGGAGGGAGAGAAAAACCGAGAGAGGGAGAGGAGGATCATATACTGGAGGTAGTGGTCGGTGGAAGGTTAGTGACGGGGAGGTGTGGTGGCGTGGTGGGAATGGCTCGTGATGGAGGATGTGTACTTCGTCACTCTTTTTCTCAGAATGAAGTGTTGTGCAAATTGGGGGGCCAAGACTAGATATATATGTATATAGGTTAATTTTTTTAACACTAGGTTAGTAATTAACTAGGTTAGTTATAGTATGATTATTTTGATAACGAAAATAATATTTATTTTATAATTAAATAGGTTAATAATTACAAATGACCACCAGTGTAAATGGTTATACAGTATTTATAAATTCGAGTAAATCTAAATCCTGGGTCATTCAAGCAAGCAACTCAGTGCTATGATGAATGAACGAAGGAAAGAATGGTATATTGAAATAACTAAATATTTGAGCCTTTACTCCAACCCGAGTTGCCCAAGACCCGAGTTATTCATCTCTATAGTAACTTGGGTTTTAGAAGACCGATCAATATGCGGAGAAAGCAATTATGGGAATCCACAAGAGTGTTTAGTCATAAATCGAGTTGCTCAAGTTCTTGGGAACTTAAGCTACTGTTCCCTCAAGTTGCCAAAGCTGATCGTCATACAAGCAGATATTCACATAATTTATAATTCTTACTATGGTTTAAGACAATTGAGCTACTCGCATCTTTAATAAACAATCATTGTAGTTCTTTCACTCGATCTACTCAAAGTGACCCGAGTCACTCGAGTGAGTCAAGTCTCTAACATCTTAGCGGATCTACAAATTCCAGATTACTCGAGTTACTAAGACCCGATCTACTAGGAGTACTAGTAGCTCAGCTAACTAATATTGTCGCTCGTCACGTAAAAGCACAAGAAAACATAACCAAACTATTATACATGTTGCCTTGACCACGGATGAAAATATTTCATAGTACAGACTGTGAAACATAGCACATACTATGAGATCATTTTACCATAACATAGACTATGGAGTATAGCATAGACTATAACGGTAGCTCTAACTACTTAATTATATGGCCACGACACAGATCATGAAGACATCACAGACTGTGAGTGTAGTTCTGACTATCTAATTATGATGACATAGCACAAATTATGTTGCTCAGCACAGACTGAATAGCCAAATATTTAGCACATACTATATTATTGTAGATTTCTCTGAGAATCGAAAGAATGTCCCAAAGACATAATGACAGTACAATTCTGCACGGGACGTTGAGAGACACGTAGCTTGGTGGCTAAAGAAAGAATTTTTCATGCCATGGGACTCACCCACTCGAGTCACTTGAGTGGTTCCCGAGTCACTCGACCCGAGTGGGTCGGGTACTCACTGGAAACCCACTAGCTGACTTAGTTAAATTGGAGTATAATATTAATTTTTTAGAAAATAATCAATTTTTGAATAGGATTTCTTGATCCCTGAAATATTTTCTGTGATTTAATTATATCTCTTAGAGAGTCCTGTTCTAATCCTAAGAGTTCCATCAGAGGGTTATAGATAGGTCGTAGTCCTAGAGAATTCAGATTCAGATCATCATGTGCCATATATGTTCATACTGTCAGATATTCTAATAGTGACCAGCCTTCTTCTTCACCAAACCATCACTCTCTTTACGTTTTGTGTTTCTGATTGCTTCACATATTTTGCCTCCCTAGTATTTATTAATTTTCTTCTAAAAGGATCCTACAATAATAGTATAATTATTTTTGTAATGGTCAACACATGAATTGGCTACTAACAACGGCCTATTTAAACTAATAATAGTGTAAGTATTTTTGTAACGAAAATAATATATATTTTATAATTAAATAGTATAATTATTTTTATAACGGACAACTAATAAATGGCTATTAATTTTGGCTTATTTAATTCTGTAACGGATTTAAACATCTAATTAAACCTCTATTTAAACCTCTAATTAAACATCTATTTAATTTTGTAACGGATTCTTATTTAAATCTCTAATTAAATAATAAAAATATTTTTAATATCTTATTTTAATATTTATTTTTTTGAAATTCTTGCCACATATTACATTACAACTCCGTTTTACATAAAATATTTTCTTTTAAGTAAATTGATAAGTTATTTTTTGATTTTTTAAAAAATATGTCTTAAGTTTGATCCTTCCCAAATTTAAAATTCTTTTGGACGGTTTCTAAAACGAAGACACATTAGCCAACAACGGTGGAGACTATTGTTTGGAATAACTTTTTAAAGACTTTTTTATACACTTTTTTTTTCGTATTTAATGATTTTTTTACGTTAATTCAAATAATGATACATTTTAAATTTCTCTTGTTATGAGAAATCAAAAATGTAAAAAAAAAAAAACTAATTTTGTTTTTTTAAAAAAAAGTTCATATAAGACGAAAAAAGTCTTAAAAGGCCACTTTCAGACCTTTCAAGGATTTTTTTTATTTTTTTCATTAATTCAAACAATGATACTTTTAAAATTTCTCTCGTTACGAGAAATTAGAAAAATGGAAACAAATGACTAAGTTTTTTTTAAAGAAAAGCTCATATAAGACGAAAAAAGCTTTAAAAAAACTTTTTTTCGTCCTTAATGAACTTTTTTTTGGTGTTAGTTCAAACAATTATACTTTTTAAACTTTTATCTTTACAAGAAACCAAAAAGCAAAAAAAAAAAACTATTTTTAAAAAAAAAGTCATAGAAGATGAAAAAGTCTTTAATTAAAAGACTTCTTAAGCTTTTTATGACTTTTTTTTGTCTATAATGAACTTTTTTTACGTTAATTCAAATAATGATATTTTTATATTTCTCTCGTTACAAAAAACTAGAAAAGTAAAAATAAATGACTAATTGTTTTTTCTTAAAAAAGTCATATAACCAAAAAAAAGTCTTAAAAAAGGTTTTCAAGACTTTTTTTTGTCTTTAGTGAACTTTTTTTTACGTTAGTTCAAATAATTATACTTTCTAAACTTCTCTTTGCAACTCTAAAAAAAATGACATATACTTTTGGATTTATTTTATAATAATAAATCAAAAATGTAAAAAATTTAGACCAAAAAAATTTAAAAAAATTGAAAAAAGACGAAAAGAAGTTATGAAAAAAATTACATAAAAAACTATCCCAAACAGTAACGAAGCTTCAAGAGGCATCGGATCAGATCAAACTATTTTTCATAATTTTATTGTGAAAAATATTTTGTTTCAATCTAACAATAAAAAACTTTTATTTTGAAAATATTTTTCATATATCAACCGAACACTAAAAAATAATAACGGTAAAATACTCTTTTACAAAAATATTTTACGTTAAAACGAATGAAACTTGTGTGTCAAATTGGAATAACAAATATCAAAATACATGCATGAAGTTGGCCAAATGTCACTTTTTGTAGTGTAAATTCTACTGTGTGAATTTTTTGATGTTTAATTTTGTTTTTGAAATTTTTTTAAAAATTCGGTATAAACTTTTAATGTTATTTTATGATTTATTGTGTAGACAAAAAGTTTTAAAAAAAAATCTCGAACTACGTAATATAATTTTATTTTGGGAAACTATGATTATCGGTATTTCATAAGATTTCGATTTTTTGCTTTGGTTTTAAAATAAATTATACAGTTTTGTCAGATATTTTATTTTGAATTTCTTTATGAATTATTTATTATCTCTCTTTTTATTTTGTTACCGAATATTACATTCTCCCCACCTTTAGGAGGTTTGGTTCTCTAAACTTAGCATAGAATTCATTAAGGCATCTTAATTTATACTCGTAGCTAGAATCTTGCACGAGGAGGGTTGTACCTGTGACATCATCTTCTTTGTAGATACCCGGGTCTTAATGCATAGATGTGTCCTTGTCTCCGATTATTGTGCTGGTTCTCTTTTTAATTTGTGGCTTCCTTTGATTTGATTCATTCCTCTGTTTCTTGTTGTAACTCCGACTTCTTGTTCAATCTTTGGACAATCTGTTTTGTAATGGTCCTTTGATCCACACCTTCAACACCCCATTCGTCAAATGCCAGCATTTTTTCGAATGTCTACTTTCACAAGTGTTACATGGATTAATTAGTCCCTTCTGTCCATTGTCCTTTTGTTTTTTTATTGGAATTGAATCCCTTCTTGATTATATCATTAAACCTCCCTATATTCGAATTCAAGCATTTTCGATTTTCAAGAATTCTTTGAATATTTTCTTCTTCATCTCGTTCTACCGAAAGTTGTCGATCGATCACTTCAGAATACGTCGATAATCTCATTGGTTGTACCACTCTCCAAATTTCTGGCTTCAATTCGTCTTCAAACTTCCTTACTTTCATATTTTTTGTTAAGATCATATGAGGTGCATACTCAGCGAAATTTGTGAATTCAGCTTTGTAGTCAGCTACGGTTATCGACTCTCATTACTTGAGTTGTTAGAACTCTGTACATTTCGCATCTTGTAATGATTGTGGAATATATTTATCTTTAAAAACTACCAGAAAAAACGATCCAATTTCATTCGTGGCTTGTTTTGCATTTTGAGGTTCCACCATTGATATGCTTCTCCTTCCAATTGATACATGGCTAGTCCCACTTTCTGACGGCCATTGTAATCTAGCACCTTAAGAATTTTCTCGATTGTTCGCAATTCATTCGTTTGCTCTGACACGGTCTAATCCTCCTTTAAATGTTGGGGTTTCAATTTTAGGAACTCTTTAATTTTGGTACTGATATCAGAATTTAGTAGCTGCCAATTGATTGGTGGGTTTTCATGTATAGGGTATTGATGCAGGGGTGGTAGTAGGTTTGGTTGATTTGGTTATGGTGGTGGGAAATGTTGTTGGAACATGTGTGTTTGAATTATATTTGTTAGTTCTTCCATACTCCGTTGAAGTTGTTCCAATTGCTTGTTCGTATCGGTTGTAGCCTGACTTTGCGCATTCCCACAAGCATGAGCCATATCTTTAATCTATAAAAAACCATTACTAGGGTTACTAAACTTGTCAAGTAGTCCAGGCGTTAATGCTAACTACCGAATTAAGAAAGGTAGTTATTTAAAGACCTAGCACATATATAAACATAACAAAAAAATTACTACCCGACTCAACCATTCTTTCCAGACTTTCCATTAGAAGAAACGGTGATCCATCATTCTTCCAATTGGAATTTCAAAGATAACCATTCAGTCGCTATACACAAAAGATACGTAAATAGAATGCAACTATTGTGTACCGAATCCTATAACTCTGGATTTTAAAAAAATTCAAAGACTAAAGCTCTGATACAATTTTTGTCACGACCCATTATCTTTATTGAAGTCCGTGACCGGCTAGTGGGTCAAAACCCACCCAAGGCCTACTTGTCTAGCTAGTTTAGGGATTTTCCAAAATATATTCAGAAAAAAGTTTTGTAGAAACGTACAATTTTATAAACATTTCCCAAAGCCATGTTTAGTGTCTAGAATTACATTAATAAAACAACACACAGAGTATTTATAATATTCCCATCCTGAGCACAGTAATGTACATATATAATCTCAATAGTTTTCAAAAACAAGATAAATAACAATTCCTTTCTCCCAAGCCATCTTAAAGATTGATGAACTTCTTTTATCCCGAAATAAGATAATAACAACTTCATAAACGATAAGCTCGTGTGAATGCACATATATCAGAATTACTCGTTTACCATGGATAACCAGAGTTGAAAACATTTATAAAGCATGGTAGTTTATTGAATTTCCTTTGTAAATATCAACTGTGAAATTATTTTTACAGATATCATAACTCAAAACAGATTTAGTACACATTCAATGAGATTTTCATATTTGTATTAAGCACGAAGCTTCTTCTGGCTGAATACGGTGAGCCACCCCTCTTATGGCTTAATATGGTGAGCCACCCCTTTTATAGCTTAACACAAGGAGCCACCCTTCTTATCTTTAAATAAACTGATATTTTTATTTTTCTTCGTCAATCAAGGTATCATCTAAACATTCGTCAATATTTAAATCATGGTCAACATAACAATTTACGATGATCACAATTAAAATCGTTAACAAAGAAATCAATGGTATTATTTTAAGGTACGCATTTTAATCTTAAGTATGCTAAAATAATTTTGAGTAATCATAATATTTTCAAGGTAACATTTATAAATAATTTTAGAAACATGTCAAACATTTCTCAATCAAAAAGAAAGTAACCGAGATATAGTGTGACTTACCTCGAATGTGCATATGAGACAGATGCCTATTAAATTAAAGTCTCAACGAGTTTGATCCTAGTTAGAACATATTAAAACAACACGTGTAAAGAACATTAAAAATGGTGATTTAGTGACTAAACATTAAAACTAGTTCATGGGGGCAAACTTTGGTCATGACTTTTGGGGGTCTTACCGAAGCCTATTTTGGTCAAATTTTATATTGTTGAAAAGCTATCGCAATCTACTTTTCAATAGTGTCAGTGTTGTAGCCATTCAAAGCTCATACAAAAAATTAACGGTGTTTAAAATGGGATGTTTCTAGCTAAATTCTATTTTCGGATAGCAAACATTGTTTATAGCAAAAGTCACAAACATGAAAGTTGTAGATAATTGTTTCCTCTTTCCAGAACATTAAAAATCACGCAAAAAGGAGGTCGGTCAAAGAAACGACGGTTGTTTAAAGAAGGTTGGTTTGTTGAGGTTTTTACAGAATCTTGGTAGATTCAATTTTTAATCTTGAGGTGAAATTTTCACATGTATAACAGTATTTCTAAGGAAAGTGATAAAGATAAAAGTTATAGTTCGTTATGTTCTTTTTTTGGAACACTAATGGTCGTTTAAAATGGAGGTCCGTAGAAAAAAGGTGGTTATTCAAAGAAAATTGGTTCATTGGGTTTCGATTTTTGCAATAATCAAAAAATAGATATTATTTTCCATGGCGTTCCGGGGTGATTTGAGTAGTAAGTTGGTGGCATTGTGGTGCAGTGATGACCGGTGGTTGTTTTCGGTGGATGGAGAGAAAAATCGATAGAGGGAGAGGAGGATCATATACCGGTGGTGGTGGCCGGTGGATGGTTGGTGACGGTGGAGGTGTGGTGGCGCAGTGGGAGTGGCTCGCGGTGGGGGATGCGTGCTAAGTCACTCTTCTTCTCAGTTACTCTTCTTCTCAGAATGAAGTGTTGTGCAAATTGGGGGCCAATGCTAGATTTATATATATGTAGGTTAATTTCTTTAATACTAACTATTATAACCGTTTTCACCAATTATTGTAATTAACTAGATTAACAATAGTAATTAGCAAGGTTAATTATAGTGTAATTAATTTTGTAACAGAAATAATATTTATATTATAATTAAATAAGTCAATAATAGTATAATTATTTTTGTAATGATCAACCCATAAATTGGCTACTAACTACGATCTATTTAAATTAATAATAGTGTAATTATTTTTGTAATGAACATAATATTTATATTATAATTAAATATTATAATTATTTTTGTAACGGACAATCCATGAATAGCTACTAATTCTTGGCATATTTAATTCTGTAATGGATTTAAACTTCTATTTAATTTTTTGACGGATTCTTATTTAAACCTATAATTAAATAATAAAAATATTTTAAATATTTTATTTATTTATTTATTTTGAAATTCTTGCTGGATATTGTGGCTCTGAGGTTTTGGATTTTATTCAAAAATATGAAATTTAAGAGTTATTTTAAAAATATTTTAATACCTTGAAAACCAAAAGATTTTGAAAACCCTTTTATTTGAAAAATAGAGTCGCTGCTTGGTTTTTAAGATAAACAAAAAGGAGCCACTGATCTTTAAAATATTTAACTAGAGAAAACATGGGTTCAGGGAGTTAAGGTACAAATCGAAAAAAGTGTTAGGTATCCTGTTCGTCTAACCATGAGATTGGCCTCTACTAATCATTATTGGTTCTTTAATTAGATTTTTCAAATGCATACAAATACAGAAAGTGGAGGCGAAGAGAGAACATCCAAAATCGAGTAATGAAAATATATAATCTAACATATAAACACATCGAAATAGCAATTAAATGTAAAATGGACCATAAATCCTAAACATGCAAAATCTAACTAAAGGATACATGGCGAAAATCGTATGCAGATAACAAGGAATGAAATCAACTAAGCTAATAGGTCCTAATCATAATACTAAGTAAGCATGTCATGATTTTAATGTAAAGATAAAGCAATCCTAAAGGTTTGTGAACCTTAATCATGCTAGAAATACACTACAGATTACATACTGGTGATCAAGAGAATACTGTAAAAGGCAAAAATAGACTACTAGAACACAAGCCAGCTACTGAAAATGGAAACAAGTTACGGCTGTAACATATAAATATTGCATTCGCAAAGAAATTCAGAAAAAAGTATGTTGCGTTCGCAACATTGTTTGTCGCGAACGCAAGATATTTGGGCATTGTTTGTAACACCCCGACCCTTCACATGGGAACAATATTGTTTATTTTGAGCAAAGCCCTCATGATTTTGTTCTTTCTAGGGGGTCATCCATCCTTGCATTGCTCCCGCCTAAGCACGCTTAACTGCGGAGTTCTGCTAGGGTCTCTACCACTTGGGAAAAGGTCTCGTTGATTGTAAGGGTCTAACGTTTTTCTTTTATAGTCTAGGAATTCCCTCTCCCTTTCCGATATGGGATACTAGGATATCATATTGCTTTACTAAATTTATAGAAACAGTGTACTGGGTGCGAGTGTGTGACATGAACTGAATACAATTAATCATATTTTAATTAATACTGTAGTGAAAGCATGAGTAATTAACTAAAACCTAACAATGTAGCTAGTTAAAGTAAACCATTACGCATGCGAATAAAATTAGCAACCTAACATGGAATGGGGCAATTGAGGCAATTGATGCTATCGATAGTGACAAAAGTAAAGCATACAAACTTGAAATCGAAATACTGAAATTAACCCGATCACTCCACAGGGGTAGAAAATGTGGAGAGAAAAATGTCGAGGTTCTAACAAGGGTACTTGAAGTGCGATAATCCAGGCATGTCCTCAAGCTGTAGAATACAGTGATCATCTATTTGATTCTCGAAAAGCGCTCTAACTCCATTATTCGGGGTGGATTGGGTAGTAGCATGGGTCGGGGTGTGACTCGATAGTACAGCAGAGTGTCGGTGTACCTCTCTCATTCTTGCTCTTCTTGAAAATCGTACTGGAGGTACGTATAAATAGAAAACACCAACCAATGAGGTGCTGGCACGATTTGGATATCGAAATATTCCCACAAGCTTGCGGTCGCCACCTTTGAAGGTTGCGACCGTGAAGATGGTTGTTGCGATCACCACAAATTTAGGGTTTCGAAGGGGTTCTTGTTGCAGTTGTGATAATGGATGGTACGATCGTAAGGTTCAAAGGTTGCGGTTGTGCATTTTGTTAGGGTTTCCAAAGGTTTCATGTCACAGACGTGAGGTTTGAAGGTTGCAGCCCAAAAGATGTGATATGGTGGTCTGATTTCATAAAGTACTGGATTTGAATTACTTCTTGATGATCATTCAGAGTCATCATTCCACCTTATTTTCATCATTGGATATACCCGAATAAACCTAAGATTTAACGTGGTCAAATTGGGGTGTCTACAATTACCCATCTTTGACACAATTTGCACAGCAACACGTGATGCGAGTTATGTCAAAGATCCAGAGATAACATTCATTCGAACGAGCTGTCAATCTTAGACTACAAACACACAAGTATTCATATGATGGTGGTCGTACTCAAACCTCCATCGAGCTACCTACGTACCCCTTTGCTAGAGATCAGACCAAAACATAGTTATGGGGAAAATGCAAGAGATGCAAAATGTAGAACATGATGCATGATGTGGATACTAACAAGTCAAAAGATACCCTAAAGATCGAGTCAAGACCCAAAGGAGTACAAACAAACAACAATTCAAAGATCGAGTCAAGATCTAAGAACTCAGTTGGGATAAAATAATCAAAAGGATCGAGTCAAGATCCTAGAAATTAACTTGATTAGGAAAGCAACACAAATTAATAGGTCAAATTAAGACATACAAATTTGGACGGGAACATGATAAAATATTTAAAAAGTCGAGTCAAGACTTTAAAACTATTTTTATCGGGAGAAAACCATAAACTAATAGGTTGAGACAGGGCCTGAAAATTCGAGACGAGAACAAGATAAAAATATTTAAAAAGTCGAGTCAAGACTTTAAAATTATTCTCATTGGAGAAAAACCACAAATTCATAAGTGGAGACAAGACCTAAAAATTTGAGACGAGAACAAGATAAAAATAATTAAAAAATCGAGTCAAGACTTTAAAATTATTCTCATAGAAGAAAAACCACAAATTCATAGGTCGAGATAAGACCTAAAAATTCGGAATGAGAACGTGATAAAAATAATTAAAAAGTTGAGTCATGACTTTAAAATTATTCCCATTTAATAAAAATCACAAATTCATAGGTCGAGACAAGACTTAAAAATTCGAGATGAGAATAGGATAAAAATAATTAAAAAAGTTGACTCAAGACTTTAAAATTTCTCTCATAGGAGAAAAATCACAAATTAATAGGTCGAGACAAGACCCAAAAATTCGGGACGAAAATGGAATAAAAATAATTAAAAAATTGAGTCAAGATTTTAATACTATTTTAAATCCCCAAAACTAGCAACTAAACACACCATAGAGAGTAATTATAACACCCAAAATGCAATCATGGCAAAAAACACGTGCCAACAACATTCAAACCTTGCGTTCTCAAGGTTTAAAGGACTGGGTCATGTTGTGACTGTTGGGGAAGATTACGATTGCGAGGATCTTTTCAATTAGAGTTTGCGGTCGTGAAGAAACGGTTCAATTACTGTAAGACCACAAACATCAAATGTTGTGGTCGCAAGGTTCAAGCGCCTTTAAGGCCTCCCAGTTTGCGCAGGGGAACCTCATTCGTGTCCCCAACTCTCTCTCTCTACTCTCTCGAACTCTCACGGTTTTCCCAGCTTTTTCTGCCTTTTCTCTTCATGGAGGGTCGCAACTGTGGAGACGACGATCTTGGAGCGCGACGGGGGCCCTCCGCTACAAATAACATGACCATTGGCGCCATTGGGGGTGCCGTGTAACACCCCGACCCTCTCATGGAAATGATATTGTCCGCTTTAGGTAAAGCTCACACGGTATTGTTATTCCCAAGAGATTACCCATCTTTGCATTACTCCAGTGTGAGCACGCTTAACTGAGTTCTGTTAGGGTTTCTACCACATTGGAAAAAGGCCTCGTTGCTATGTAGGGGTTTAAGGTTTTTTCTTTATAGCCTAGAAATTCCCTTTTTCTCTTCGATGTGGGATACCAGGATATCATATGCCAGCTCCTGTATTCCCGTAGGCGGGATTTCTGACCTTCAACCCTCCACTTCTATGGGAACAATGGATATTTTAGCGACCGAGGCTGAGCGGTCCTTACTTTGAGCTGCTGAGGATCACGAGGCATAGCATGGGCGGCAGTAGCGGCAGTAGCGGCAGCAGACCAGGCAGCTGCTGAGGCTGAGGCTGAGATAACAGGCTTTTCGGATCCTCATGTTTGCGAGGGCACTCTGGCCCCTTTCGACCCTCTGCGATATGCTCCAGTGCCTCACCGCCTGAGACTGAGCGGGATGAGGAGGTACGAGCCTCTAGCTGCTGACGTTGCTCCTGGCCTTTTTCTTCGTGAGCCCCATGTTCACCTTTCTTGTTAGAATCACGTGGTAAGTCATATTTTCTTCCTTTTCAATTCAAAATGTTGAAGCATGTTTGTAGTTCCACTCTTGAACATAGATGCATGTCTAGGATCTCCTGTTATTTGCGATATGATGTATGTGATTTAAAGAATTCGAAACATAACAGATTGCCCCAGTTAAAACGCGATATCACATTCAATATTAAAACTTGATAACAAACGGGACTTGAAACTTGTCATGGACATTAAATCACACTATATAATATAAGATTCAGAACTAGAGACCTAAGACATCGGACCTGGACATCGGATTATGGATCTAACAGAATACCTAAGCGACTGGAGTTTTTGAACAAAACACCTAGTTAGTAGGATTTAAAACATGGGTGCCTGTGGAGCATGGCTTAAGACATAGGATGCCTAGTGCACTAGGGTTTAGAGTGCCTGAGGAGCTCAAAACAAATCTAAGGATCGTCTCACGAAATTAGGACCTAGACAATGCTTTGCATATAGCTAGGGTCGTTTTATCGGAGTTTGCCTAGCGCGCTACGGCTTAGGGTGCTTAGCTCATTAGGGCTTAAGAAACCTAAGACACCGTCTGGACTTAGGAATACTTAGATAATGTTTTGCAAATGACTAGGATTTTTATCGGGGTTTACCTGGTGTACCAGGGCTTAGGATGCCTAGCTCACTAGAGCTTGATAGACCTAAGACACCGTCTAGATTTAGAAATATCTAGACAACGCTTTGCATATGAGTAAAATTTCAAAAGAGGTTTGCCTAGCGCGCCAAGGCTTGGGGTGCCTAGCTTACTAGGGCTTAAGAGACTTAAGACGTCGTTTGGACTTAGGAATACCTAGATAACGCTTCGCATATGACTAGAATTTGAAAAGAGGCTTGCCTGGCGCACCAGGGCTTGGGGTTCCTAGCTCACTAGGGCTCGAGAAACCTAAGACACCATCTTGACTTAGGAATACCTAGAAAACGCTTCACATATGACTAGGATTTGAAACAGGGTTTGCTTTGCGCTCCAGGGCTTGGGGTGCCTAACTCACTAGGGCTTGATAGACCTAGGACACCGTTTGGACTTAAGAATACCTAGACAACACTTCTCATATGACTAAAATTTTTATCGGGGTTTGCCTGGCGCACCAGGGCTTGGGGTGCCTAGCTTACTAGGGCTTAGGAGACCTAAGACACTGTCTAGACTTATGAATACCTAGACAACGCTTCATATATGACTAGAATTTTTATCGGGGTTCGCCTGGCACACCAGGGCTTGGGGTGCCTAGCTTACTAGGGCTTGAGAGACCTAAGATACCGTTTGGACTTAGCAATACCCAGATAACGCTTCACATATGACTAGGATTTTGGTTCTCACTCTTTCTTCTTTATTTCTTGCATTCCATTTGTTTTACTATACCTTCTAATCATCTCCTTTTGCTTCCATAGGCTAGCCTATACAGCTGAGGCTTTGGCAGTTCCTAAGATGTTCTAAAGTGGTATGTAGCTCTTCCCGCCCCGAGTCATGCCTACGTCGATGGATCCAGCTTCTCCTGTTTTATACCGTTGCTAGGTGAGACCAACAACGATAGAGTGCAGCTGACTACATTAGTCGAGAAGTCATGGGATACCACCAATACCATCCACTTCTCCACATTCGATTGCACTCTAACGCCTCTAGATTTCACCATGATCACTAGCATCTATATTGGTGGCAACCCCATTTCATTTGAAGGATTTAGGAGGTATGACACTATTTCTATCTTCTGTACTTTCATTTCATGTCTATTATTTGTTCTTTTGTTGACCCTTTTTTTTACAACTGTGGAGTTACGAGTTCCTCGAGATGCATGTCCCAACGAACTCCCATAAGGATCATCTAGCTCTTCCCCATGCTGCTCAATGGGTAAGGAGATTCAAGGGGATGAAGCCCGAAGGTAAGAGTTTAGACAGATTTTGATAGTTCTTGGATCAGTTAACCCCAGACCAGGTATAACTTCCATTCTTTGTTCTTTGTTTTATTCTTTTATTCACTGTTCGCTGGTCTGTTCACTATTCACTAACCACTGTTCACTGATCTGTTCAATGTTCACTGATCATTACTTGCTGTTCTTTGTTCTTACTCTGTTTTGCCCCTATTTTCTGAATGGATATCTTCTTATCTCTACAGGTCCGATGGGATGTTTGGTGAGGGGTGGAGAAGGAGTTGGCGCAGACCTGATGCGCAGCTGTGGCACCTCTGAGTTGCGGGTTGTTCTAGAGGGCCCTTTTTGTCGGGAGTGGCACCTGGGAGAGATGGTCGTCCGGTAGTTCCTCGACTTGGACCACTTTCGAATCCCAGTGCCTCCTCTGGCTCTCATATGTCGGTCAGACATTATGAGCAAACTTGACATCATGTTGGAGGTGGTTGGCGTCCACACATCTACTCTACTGGAGCCCGTAGTCGACTACACGATCTGGGCAAGAGAGCATCTTATGGGACCGATGGGCTCTCGACCTGTTGTTGTAGGGGTCCCTCCAACTGGTGGAGGTAGGAGGAGAGCAAAAGTAGCAGAGGCAGCGACTATACCGAAGGCAGGAGCATGAACTGCTGGAGTGGCCGCGATAGGAGCTGGGGCTGCAGGTGCTGGAGCTGCAGGAGTTGAAGGAGCAGCGGGTGTAGAGATTCCATGGGACATCACGGTTTTCGTGGTAGGCTATCCTTTCACTCTCTCTGTTCCAGTTCCATCAGTCCCGAAGTTCAGAGTTAACATCACCCAGGTTCGTCTCTAGCCTTTTCTTCCTTTTGTTACCTTCTTTTATTTAGCTTGCTCAAATTGTATCTCCTTCTTGTAGGTTGATCAGGCATGAGCAGATCATGTGATGCTTCTGTTGTCAGGGAAGAGGGCACTGATTCGCCCCCTTCGGGGAGCCGTCATTGCCTTTGGTCTAGCGGCCATAGTAAGTACTTTTTTACTTCTTTAACTCTTCATCTTTTTCTGTATTCTGTACTTATCTTTATCTCCCTTTTTCAGCCACAGGCTCCAATCCCAAGACTAGCACAGTCACAGGTTCCAGTCCGAGGCTCGGCCCGAGGTCGCGGATCCCGTGCCACTTCCAATGCTCGCTCCACCCGGGGGTTTGCTTCATTTGCTAGGAGCCGATCCAAAGTCATATCCACTTCTTCTAGCAGCAATGGTGACAACATTGATGATCTAAACGAGTTGTTTGAATCCACAGAGGCTGGCCCCTTAAACGTCAGGCCCTCAGGCGCCGGGCCCTCTTCCCGCCGAGTCCGCCAGAGGCATTAGAGAGAGATCCCCCTATCTTTTTATCTGTATTGACACTTATTCCACACTGTTCTTTGTTACATTTTGATACATTCGGGTTTTTAGGCCTGCGTGCCCCAGTTTCATTTATTGATGGACCAAGGTGCCCTTACACTTTACATACACTTTACCTTTCTGCTTATATAGTTGTGCTTGCATGGAAAACTTTATTGTTCTTACTGCTTAAACTGTCTTAGTTGTACAATGCATGATACAAGTCCTGAGTCACGAGTTAAATTTTACAAGAGTTTCATTTTTATTCTTTAACAAAAAGGATGTCTTGTTTGAAAGCGACAAAATATACAACAAACGATAGAAAAGAGAGAACAGAAAGCAAGAGGTACAAAAACTGTACGAAAAAGGGTACACTTGCAACCTTTAAAGGTTGCGGGTGCAAGGGTTAGACCTTGTGGTCGCAAGAAAGGACAAGGGAAAGATTGCGGCCATGCACATCAGAGTTTGCAGCCAAGTACACAATGTTGTGGTTATGATCTCCGAAGGCTGCAGTCGCAGGAATCTTGAACTTTTTCGAGCCTTATAGTGTTCAACCACCTCATGCCCTATAAAAGGTGAACTGAAACCCTTCATACCTCGTTCCTTTTAGCAAAATATCCTCCTTTCATGGCTCTCTTTCTGCGTGGATAGAGGAATTTTCAGTCGTTAAGCATCTTAACTTTACATCTTTCAGTATCAACTCCTTATTCTCTCTGAGGGCTGTAAAGATCAATGAACCACTGCTAAGAGCTACTGCACGGCTATGGAGATCCACAGTCCCATGTTTTCCACTTTGACCTTGAAGAATTATGCCCCACCATAGAAGAGTATAGTGCCATTCTAGACCTTGCTCCATGAAAGACCGTTGTAGTGCCGACTCCCTTCCTTTCTAATCGGCAACAAGTGATGCGCATTTGTGATCTATCCAAGAAAGAGGCTTCCCTTCTGGCACCTGATGATTGCCTTGACATTCCTCGGATTATAGACAGATTTTGTCCTCCTGGCGATCTTGGCGATCTCGACTTTCAGTTACGACGCCATTATGCTATGTGTTTCTACCTACTAATCCGTTACCTTTTCATTTCGTCTGATGGACGCGTCAAATCATTGCTAGTTGACATAACGGGTTAGATGTGGTCGAAAAAGAACTTTGTTCGGATGGTCCTCATCGAGACTTTGATTGGCCTGGACGCTGCTCATTAAAGTGTGACCACCATCTTTGCTGGTAGTCCTTTACTTCTTCAGGTATATTCAAAGATTTTCCATTTCCTGCTTTTTCTTCTCTCTTCTTGTTAGCAGTACCCCATTGGCATGTCTTCTAGCGTCTCCACCTTTTCAAAGCCCATTACCAGTTGAAAACATTTTGCCCTTGGGCCATCATAAACACACACCCATTCTCATCAAGGAGCATATTTGCAGATTAATCACCTCCCACTTGCCTCTTCCATGAGTCTTCGACGGTCGGCTCATCCCCCTCTCGGGCCCTTGTCAGGCCTCTTCATTGTGCCCCTAAGTGGGTCAATTTCACCCTAACTCAACCATCACAAGTGCATTCATGCTGGTTCGTAGGCCATGAGTACCAAAAATTCGCTGCTTGCTTGTGTCCTTTGATGTCTTCCAAGGTCGCTCTCTTAGTTTCCCCCACTGGCCTCTTCTGCCCATTCATCTAATTCAGGCTCGGGCTCCAAGCGCTCATCATCATGTCCTCCGCAACTTCCTGCATCTTCTTCTATCCTTTAATTTAGTTTAGGTTTGAGTGTTAAGGGTCTGTTATCATGCCCTCTATCCGTCCTCATTGCCCATTTTTGCAGAACTGAATATGCGCTTGCTTCTTCGCTCTCTCGCTCGATTTTTACCGCTCTTCTCTCCTTTTGGTTTGTTTCTCTCGATTTTTAATGCTCTTCTCTTCTTTTTCTTTGTTTCTCTTGATTTTCACCTCTTTTTCTCTCTTTTTGCTTTATCTCTTTCTTTACTTTCTCGCACATCTCTCTATTTACTAATTTCTCTCGATTTTTACCTCTTTATCTCTTTTACAGATCTGGTCGATAGAGAAAGTGAATCTCATGCAGAAATTGGCCACAGATAGGTACAGTGCTGTTGCTCTTGTTCATCTCCCTTTTCACCCAATATGCACCATTGAGACATCTTGGAGACAGTATCTTTCCTTGCTGACAGGGACAGATATCACCTAGTAGTGCTTCTGGTGGCGGATCCCTACTATGACTTTGACTACCATGGACCATCCTAGTGTCCTGCTGATTGGCTTACGAAAGTCCACCTTCAATTATCCACACTAGATTATGAGGTAGTTTAGTTAGGGTCAGATCATATTCTGTGGTGTTTGGGGTCGTATGTACTCGTCTCCCCTTCAGGCTCCATTTTTGTCGAAATATCATGAGGCTTGGCCATTTTGTTCACTGAAGGAGATGCAGGACTTGCAGTATTCAAAGCTTTCCGAGGAGTACGAGGCGTGGCTAATTCAGAACAAAGAGAAAAGAGATAAGGAAGAGAAAGGACAAGAGGTAAAGAGCAGGATGATCTGAGGGACCTACTTTGCTTTTTCAAATTTTGTAGCTTTCCTTATGTTTTAGAGTTTGGGACTTGCACGCTTGCCTTTCATTTCCAAAACTTTGTAATTGATGTTGAAGTAATGAGAATATCCACTTTCATCTTGAAAAGGTTCCCAAAGTTTTTTGATTTTCGCAATATAAATGATTTTATTATCTGACTTCAAAGACAAATTTGCATTGATCATTACTCGGATTTAAAGATGGCTAAATAAAGAAAGTGGCTAGACTTCTTGAAAGAAACTAACTACGTATTCTAAGAAATGGAACCAGGCTATAACGTAGTTCGAGCTCAGTTTATTCTCGAGTATTAACACTCTTCTTTTATGATGCTCTGACTTTTTCTAAGGTCACCATTTCGGGTTTTCAGCCTTACAGGCTGCCCTAATTTTTGCATGGGCTGCCTTTTGATTTTTAACTAAGTGAGTTTTTATTTTATTTTATTTTTCTCTCAAGCATAGTACGTTTTGAGCTGATCCAGATTGATCGGAGTGGGAAACGTATTGACATCTAGATCTATGATAATTATAGCACCACCGGTCATAATGGTTTTGATAAAAAACGGCTCAGACTAGTTTGGCTTGAACTTGCCCTCTAGATAAAAAACTGGAGCCCTGATTTCCATAGGAACTAAGTCACTTTTTCTTAGATCCTGGGTTTTGACCTTCTTGTTGAAGGCTCGGGTTATTCTCATTTGGTACCCTAATATATGAAATGGAGCCTACAACCTTCTTTCATCAAACAAAAGTAGCTCTTCCATTTGATTTTTCTGCCATTTTGCCTTTAGGATGTTGGCCTTAGCCACTACTCTCAATGAAGGGATTTCCACTTCGATGGGAAGCATGGCTTCCATTCTATACACTAAAAAATAAGGCGTGGTTCCTGTTTGTTGGAACGGGGAAGAAAAATTTAGAATCAGCGCCGTGACCGTAAAAAACGGCGCGCGCGTTTTTCATGAAAAATGATAACATTAAACTGATATATTATTATTAAATATACCTTCAAGAAACTTGTTCGAGTTTCTT
>JAULJZ010181528.1:0-22381 GCA_032270985.1 Heliamphora pulchella | reverse complement strand
ATCTAAAGAGAAGGCAGAGCTTTTGGTTTGGAAAAAGAAAACTTAGCTACCAAGTTTTCAAAAATATCTTTTTCAAAATATCTAAAGCTAGATATTTATAGGCCATGAAAATATCTCCTTTTTTTTTTAAATCGCACTAAAATGCCCAACGGCCCCAAGAACCAACCTCGAATGCATATCTAACCCCGGTCATGCATCAAAATGCATATAAACATGCCACAACCAGAACGGTAAACACGCATTTAAAAATGCCAAAAAAAGAAGGGTCAGGGTCACACAACTTTACCCCCCATAAAGAAATTTCACCTCCGAAATTCAACTCAAGGTCAAAATAACAAATCGTCGATCGCAATCGACACAGGCACACCAGATGGCCAGCCAAATCATTCCGAGGATATAGTCAAATAAGTTCAAGCATCCTAAACAACGGCTAACTATCTCAAAGACATGGGGTCTACAACTCACTCCAACCTCACATCCTCACCAACCGCTGTCTCAATAGCACAGCACACCACCTACGAAATTCACCACCAACTCCAAACCCACGGCCACAGCCTCGTCCTCATCTCGCAGACATCACGTCTATATGAAAGGAAAGATAGAACATAAGATGTAACACATCGCATTAACATAAGCACTAACCACTAACCACATAAGCATTCTAACACATAGCCACATAGGTTCATGCTAAAGAAACTCCACATACCGAGGAGAACCGACAAGAATGACGTGTTAATCTGGATAACCTACTCAGATTCCCATCTAGAAATCACGTCAACTAAACGCGTTTCTAACTTGGCCCCCATGTTTGTTAACCCAAATCCCAAAGGCAAGACAAATCAATCCCACCGTTCAACCCCCATGCTCACATATACACATCATCCTCATGCCAAACATGCCAACACATACATGTTATCAAAGCATCTAAACACACGCAATCAAACGCACGTAATTAACCTCACACGGGAATGCACCCTCTTTCCACAGCTCTTAGGTATTCGAACCCAGAGCTCTGATACCAAGTCGTCACGTCCCAAATTTCGGGTCACGTGAAACACCCACAAACAACCAACCCGAGAATACACTCTCAAATAAAACCATACATGCATTGTATATAATCACCAAACGGCATACATTACACGACTCCAGCGCCAAAAGACATGTTACAACATACATGTAACAAAACTAGCAAAAAGGAAGACTATTGCTCTTCCACCTTTCCAGCAACCAACCCTGAATTAACCTGCGTAATCGGTACCTGAAAAAAATTAAATCCCACACTGTGGACAAAAGCTCATAAGAAACTAAACAACACATGTCATATAAGCTAAACATGCTATGAAAACGAGGTGCAGATTTTTGACTCTCTTTCAAGCCATTAAAATAATTTCGCAAGCAAGAGAAAGCTAGGATAATATCCATGTTAGACTCATAAAAGCCTCGACAACAGTTTAAAAATGATTTTCACTTCGCGACACCCGTGAGTCTTAAAAACAATTCAAAATTGATTTTATCTGTCCCACAATGCAATTCATGCAATCCATGCATCTTCTCGGACTTTCATCGACGGACCGCTGCCCTATTATTACGTCTTGTCGGACTTTCACTGACGTACTGCCGTCCAACTAACACGTCTTCACAGACTTTCACCGACGGGCCGCTGCCCAATTAATACGTCTTCTCGGACTTTCACCGACGGGCTGCCGCCCAATTAACGCGTCGTTAACCAGAGTTAACACTCACCGAATCACCTGTTCATCTATACCATTCCATACACCTATGCATAACCTAATCAATATTTAAATGCATAAAATCACGTACTACCACTACGTTTTAGAAACCACATCACATGCTACCCACGCGACTCACACAACATGCACCACATGCATCCGCTTCTTAGAGCCCACATACATGCCTATAAAACTCTAAGATTTAAAGCATAAATCAGGTTACACATAACGATATCAAATTATGTAATCCACTTACATAATCCATGCATAAATAAACAGAGTTATAAATACATATAACCAGTTATGAAAGCACATAGCCATATATAACCACATTTCACGACGCCACCAGCCATACAACCCAACATCCACTCACATGGACAACCAACAACCCCTAAAACCAAGCCTAACCCAAAGGCCAACGCTAAACCCCTCAAACTATGAAGTCACAAAACACCACCTTTCCTTCAAATGTGTCATGAGCCCAAACACGCTCCGTACTCAACCAGGACGCATACAACCGTGCCCCAACAACCCACATCTAGCCATGCGCGTCACCCTCGAGAACAGCACTGAAACAAACACCCGAAGCCACGACACGACTACTGAAGCCACCACACAACGAACCGAACTCCAAAAAGAATCCAACAGTATTTTAGTCGACTAATCCCATAATCAATCAACTGAATATCATTGGAAACCAATTGAAAACCAAGGACTTAACCACCAAACAACACAACAAACTCCCAAGGAACAACAAATTTGATAAAAAGTTCCCCCAAGGATGAAAAATAGGCTTTTCGGACTTTCACCGACGGGCCGCTGCCCAATAAATACGTCTTCTCGGACTTTCACCGACGGGCCGCCGCCCAATTAACGCGTCGTTAACCAGAGTTAACACTCACCGAATCACCTGTTCATCTATACCATTCCATACACCTATGCATAACCTAATCAATATTTAAATGCATAAAATCACGTACTACCACTACGTTTTAGAAACCACATCACATGCTACCCACGCGACTCACACAACATGCACCACATGCATCCGCTTCTTAGAGCCCACATACATGCCTATAAAACTTTGAGATTTAAAGCATAAATCACCTTACACATAGCGATATCAAATCGTGTAATCCACTTACATAATCCATGCATAAATAAACAGAGTTATAAATGCACGTAACTAGTTATGAAAGCACATAGCCATATATAACTAAATTTCACGACGCCACTTTCCATATAACCCACATCCACTCACATGGACAACCAACAACCCATAAAACCAAGCCTAACCCGAAGGCCAACGCTAAACCCCTCAAACTATGAAGTCACAAAACACCACCTTTCCTCCAAATGTGCCATGAGCCCAAACACGCTCCATACTCAACCACGACGCATACAACCGTGTCCCAACAACCCACATCTAGCCATGTGCGTCACCCTAGAGAACGGCACTGAAACAAACACCCGAAGCCATGACACGACTCCTGAAGCCACCACACAACCAACCGAACCCCAAAAAGAATCCAACAGTATTTTAGTCGACTAATCTCATAATCAATCAACTGAATACCATTGGAAACCAATTGAAAACCAAGGACCTAACCACCAAACAACACAACAAACTCCCAAGGAACAACAAATTTGATAAAAAGTTCCCCCAAGGATGAAAAATAGTCTTTTCCAAACATCCGGCCAACAACGGTTGAAAAATAGTTTATAAATCTTGACATACCTTCACTCTTTTGATCATTACTTTTTCTACAAAAAGAATTTTTAAGTGAGATAGGTTTCATCGAAAAGAAGAATTTCGAGACTTCAATTTGAACACAACAACGACCCAATTTTGAGTTCGAATGACAGAAATATGACCAAAAGAAAAGGGTTCGCCAAACAGCAAAGGTATCGGCACAAACAGAAAAGGTATGAACACAAATAGCAGAGGTGTCGACACAAACAAAGGAGGTGTCGACACAAACAATAACATAATGCACAACTCCAACAGAAGGAAAAAATGTGTCGACACAAACAGAAAATATGTCAACACTAACATCAAAAGGTGTGGACACAAATAAAAAATAGTGTCGACACAAAACAACCGAGAGTTCAGCCACAGCGTGCTCAACACGACAGAAGGAGAAAAGTGTCAACACAAACAAAATATGTGTCGACACAAAAACCCAAATTTTCCTAATTTTAGAATAAGCTACAAACTGGTGGAAAATAAACCCAAGCTACGAAAAAGCTTCTCAGCCTCAAATTAAACCATCCAAACACCCCTTTAACAACCAATGGACACACACAAGCCCAAAATTACCACAAAACCTCAAGAAAAACACTCGAAACACGATTCCATCCAACCAAAAACACCCAAAACGATTTTAAACAAAAAAAACCAACTTATAAACTGATTTATCAAAACATAAACTAACTTTTTATGCATTTTTTCGTACGGTAAAAATACACAAGATTTCATATAGCACCCTTATAAGACATGAGAGTCTAGGATCCTACCTCGTTGAGTTAAAAACTCGACATCTCGAACCACGTGAAAAAAGATCTTCGCCAAAATGAAATTCCGTCAAGATGAACGCGTAGCCCACCACGAGGAGACTAAGGATCCACCGTTGGATCGTCGAAAACTGAGCACCGAGCTCCCGAGAATCTAAAGAGAAGGCAGAGCTTTTGGTTTGGAAAAAGAAAACTTAGCTACCAAGTTTTCAAAAATATCTTTTTCAAATTATCTACATCTAGATATTTATAGGCCATGAAAATATCTCCTTTTTTTTTGAAATCGCACTGAAACGCCCAACGGCCCCAAGAACCAACCTCGCATGCATATCTAACCCCGGTGATGCATCAAAACGCATATAAACATGCCACAACCAGAAAGGTAAACACGCATTTAAAAATTCCAAAAAAAGGGTCAGGGTCTCACAACTTTACCCCCCATAAAGAAATTTCACCCCCGAAATTCAACTCAAGGTCAAAATAACAAACCGTCGATCGCAATCGACACAGGCACACCAGATGGTCAGCCAAACCATTCCGAGGATATAGTCAAATAAGGTCAGGCATCCTAAACAACGGCTAACTATCTCAAAGACATGGGGTCTACAACTCACCCCAACCTCACATCCCCACCAACCGCTGTCTCAATAACACAGCACACCACCTACGAAATTCACCACCAACTCCAAACTCGCGGCCACAGCCTCGTCCTCATCTCGCAGACATCACATCTATATGAAAGGAAAGATAGAACATAAGATGCAACACATCGCATTAACATAAGCACTAACCACATAAGCATTCTAACACAAAGCCACATAGGTTCATGCTAAAGAAACCCCACATACCGAGGAGAACCGACAAGAATGACGTGTTAATCTGGATAACCTACTCAGATTCCCATCTAAAAGTCACGTTAACTAAACGCGTTTCTAACTTGGCTCCCAAGTTTGTTAACCCAAATCCCAAAGGCAAGACAAATCAATCCCACCATTCAACCCCCATGCTCACATATACATATCATCCTCATGCCTAACATACCAACACATACATGTTATCAAAGCATCTAAACACACGCAATCAAACACACGTAATTAACCTCACACGAGAATGCACCCTCTTTCCACAGCTCTTAGGTATTCGAACCCAGAGCTCTGATACCAAGTCGTCACGTCCCAAATTTCGGGTCACGTGAAACACCCACAAACAACCAACCCGAGAATACACTCTCAAATAAAACCATACATGCATTGTATATAATCACCAAATGGCATACATTACACGACTCCAGCGCCAAAAAACATGTTACAACATACATGTAACAAAACTAGCAAAAAGGAAGACTATCCCTCTTCCACCTTTCCAGCAACCAACCATGAATTAACCTGCGTAACCGGTACCTAAAAAAAATTAAATCCCACACCGTGAACAAAATCTCAGAAGAAACTAAACAACACATGCCATATAAGCTAAACATGCTATGAAAACGAGGTGTAGATTTTTAACTTTCTTTCAAGCCATTAAAATAATTTCGCAAGCAAGAGAAAGCGAGGATAATAACCATGTTGGACTCATAAGAGCCTCAACAACAGTTTAAAAATGATTTTCACTTCGCGACACCCGCGAGTCTTAAAAACAATTCAAAATTGATTTTATCTGTCCCACAATGCAATTCATGCAATCCATGCATCTTCTCAGACTTTCATCGATGGACCGCTGCCCTATTATTACGTCTTGTCAGACTTTCACCGACGTACTGCCGCCCAATTAACACATCTTCACAGACTTTCACCGACGGGCCGCTGCCCAATTAATACGTCTTCTCAGACTTTCACCGACGAGCCGCCGCCCAATTAACGCATCGTTAACTAGAGTTAACACTCACCGAATCACCTGTTCATCTATACCATTCCATACACCTATGCATAACCTAATCAATATTTAAATGCATAAAATCACGTACTACCACTACGTTTTAGAAACCACATCACATGCTACCCACGCGACTCACACAACATGCACCACATGCATCCGCTTCTTAGAGCCCACATACATGCCTATAAAACTCTAAGATTTAAAGCATAAATCAGGTTACACATAACGATATCAAATTATGTAATCCACTTACATAATCCATGCATAAATAAACAGAGTTATAAATACATATAACCAGTTATGAAAGCACATAGCCGTATATGACCACATTTCACGACGCCACCCGCCATACAACCCAACATCCACTCACATGGACAACCAACAACCCATAAAACCAAGCCTAACCCAAAGGCCAACGCTAAACCCCTCAAACTATGAAGTCACAAAACACCACCTTTCTTTCAAATGTGTCATGAGCCTAAACACGCTCCACACCCAACCACGATGCATACAACCGTGTCCCAACAACCCACATCTAGCCATGCACGTCACCCTCGAGAACGACACCAAAACAAACACCCGAAGCCACGACACGACTCCCGAAGCCACCACACAACCAACCGAACCCCAAAAAGAATCCAACAGTATTTCAGTCGACTAATCCCATAATCAATCAACTGAATACCATTGGAAACCAATTGGAAATCAAGAACCCAACCACCAAACAACACAATAAACTCCCAAGGAACAATAAATTTGATAAAAAGTTCCCCCAAGGATGAAAAATAGGCTTTTCCAAACATCCGGCCAAAAACGGTTGAAAAACAGTTTAAAAATCTTGACATACCTTCACTCTTTTGATCATAATTTTGTTCTACAAAAAGAATTTTAAAGCGAGATAGGTTTCATTGAAAAGAAGACTTCCGGCGCTTCAATTTTAACACAAAAACGACCCAATTTTGAGTCCGGATGAGAGAAATATAACCAAAAGGAAAGGGTTCCTCAACCAGCGAAGGTGTCAACACAAATAGCGGAGGTGTCGACACAAACAGAGGAGGTGTCGACACAAAAAGCAACAGAATGCACAACTCCAATAGAACACAAAAATGTGTCGACACAAATAGAAAATGGTGTTGACACAAAACAACCGAGAGTTCAGCCACATCGTGCTCAACACCACAGAAGGAGAAATGTGTCAACCCAAACAAGATTTCACGTAGCACCCTAATAAGACATCAGAGTCTAGGATCCTACCTCGTTGATTTAAAAACTCGACGTCCCAAACCACGTGCAAAAATGATCTTTACCGAAATGAAATTATGTCTGGATGAACGCGTAGCCCACCACGAGGAGACTAAGGATCCACCGTTGGATCGTCGAAAATCGAGCCCCGGGCCTTCTAGAATCTAGAGAGAAGGCAGAGCTTTTGGTTTGGAAAAAGAAAACTTAGCCACCAAGTTTTCAAAAATATCTTTTCCAAAATATCTAAAGCTAGATATTTATAGACCACAAAAATATCTTTTTTTTTTGAAATCGCACCGAAACGCCCAACGGCCCCGAGAACCAACCCCGCATTCATATCTAACCCCGATTATGCATCAAAATGCATATAAACATGCCACAACAAGAATGGTAAACATGCATTGAAAAATGCCAAAAGAGAAAACGGGTCAAGGTCTCACAAGGTAATTTTAGCAACTTTAGCATTTTATTCTTTTAACCAAATCATGTTAATTTAGATTGGTTAAACCATATTGCATGTGGGTATGTGTACCATGTATCCTTTAGTTAGAAATTGCATGCCATAGGATTTAAGATTTTACCATTTTATTTGTTTTGATTTGGAGTGCTATATACATATATTATGTATTTTTCATAGTTGATTTTGGATGTTCTTTCTTTGCCTCCATTTTCTTTATCTTCATACATTTGAGAAATCATATTAAAGAACCAATGATGATTAGTAGAGGCCAACCTTACGGTTGGGCGAACGGGGTGCCTAACACCTTCCCCGATTCGTACCTTAGCCCCCGAACCCTCTTTCTCTGGTTAACGTTTTAAAGATCAGTACCAATTTTTTTGTTTTTCTTAGTTTTTTCTCAAAAACTAAGTGGCGACTCTAATTTCAACAAAAATGGGTTTTCAAAATTTTATTTTCAAGGTGTTAAAAGATTTTTCTAAACATTCATTGAATTCCTTATTTTTGAACCCTTTTCAAAACAACCCCTAAATCCTAAAGACACAGTATTTACTGGCGACTCTGCTGGGGACTGGTTTATAAAATCAAAATAAGAGGGCTATGCTTGAAAATATCATTGGTTCTTAATAAAATTCCTCATTTGCGTTTTCGCATGCATATGCATTGTTCTTCAAACTCCTCTGCCTGGTCGACCTAATACCCTAAATGTTAATCCGTTTCAGAGATTGCTGGGAAGACGGGCAACCCTTACTGACTGTACGCTATCATAGGTGCAGTAAAAGAGTTTGAGCGTACTATTTGACCTTGTTCTGCATGTGATATATATACCCGGCTCTATTCAGAAGGTTCCATGTTCGATTGATCAAAATTTGCCTTTTGCATATAGTAAACTTAGAACCCCCCCAATTAGGTGTTGCCAACCCTAGTAGGATTATGTGTTTTTCTTCATTGTATGCTTTGTTTATATATTGTTAGGAATGTCTTGATCAAGTTTAGGCTAGTTTTTTCTCTGGGTTCAACCCGGGTTTTCTGTTATCCTTTGCTTAGGCTAGCTTTTCCTTCGGGTTTTTACCCGGGTTTTGTTTTTTTTTTTTCCACATTCGGTTTTTCTTACCGTAGTTTTCTTCCTGGAGTCATGTCCATGTTTCGTTTTAATACTTCTAAGGAGGTTTCTTTTTCCTCGGGGATCTTCCCGGGTCATTGGTTTTTCCCCTTTTTTCCTGACATAGACTTGTTTCTTTCAAACCCCTGTCATACCAATGAGAGTTATTTCCCTACCGTCATGCTGCCTATTTTTCCTTAGAATTTTTTAGGTCAAACCAGTCCTGTCAACGTAGCTCTATTTTTCTACCGTCATGCTATCCATTTTTCCTTAGAATTTTTTAGGTCGAACCAGTCTGGTCAAGGTAGCTCTATTTTTCGGCCGAAGTGCTGTCCATATTTCCATCTTAGATGAGCTTTCCCTCTAGAATTTAGTTGATTACCCTTCTTAACTGTCTTTCTAGTTTTCGGGTTATCCTGTTATGCCGCCGGCACGAGCCCAACAGGGATATTGTTTCAGTCTCCGAGTTTATCTGCTCATGATTCACTATTTTGGGAATCTGAGATATTTGCTACCTATTGTCAGAATGTTTGCCCGGGAAGAGTCTGATACTAGTTACTCTCACATTTTGAACAATTGAGTTGACCCTTTTACCCAAAAAAATGACTTATCTTTCAAAAGAATTAAAACACTTAATTATTCTTGGATCGAATATTTTATGTTGAACCAAATTAAAAATAAAGTTAAACACTTTTAAGGCAAAGTTTAATAACCGGAACTTAGGTATACGAATAGAAAAGAAAGAACATTTTAAAAAGAAACGAAATCTCGAACCTAAGTTCGGTAAGAAGAATTGGTCCGACCGTTTAACCTTTTTAAGATTGAGACCCGGGATAGAGAGGGAATCACACAAGCATATATTAAAGTCATAATATTGAGGTTAAAAAATCAAGGTTATAAAACCAAGTTGTTTAAGATAAGAGTTAAGCTCGAAAATCTTAAAAATTTAAATTTTGACACGTGGATATCTTAAATTAAAGATTTAAGTATAATTAAGTAGCGAAAGATAAAATAACATAAAAATTAACAAAAATACCCCTTAGTGGCTGACCACCTAGGGAAGAGTGCCAAAAAGTAGCTTTTTGCTTTCTTTTTAGCTTAACATAATGAGAAAGGTATTAAATTAAGTATTACGATGATCTAATACTTGTTGAGCAACTAATATACATAATAATATGGTGTTATAGGTTAACAAAAGTAAAAAAATCATTATTGAAGTTCATACACAACAAAATAAGTCAAAAAGTCATATATTGCCAAAATAGCTTAATTTAACTTAAAAGACTGCATCTATTTAATCAATTGTTATGGGAACTATGCTAATACATGGGTATACTATATTTATCATAAGCATACTAAAATAATAGGTCTCGGTAGGAAAAGACACCAAAAAGATACATCAAATTAATGTTTAATGCATTTTCTTGGACAAAAAGGCACGCAAACCAATGCAAAACCCCTAGATTGATGTGGGGTCATGTTTTCGTTTCCCAAACAGCCCCCTAGCTGCATTTTCCTTCCCCATATCTGATGTATATTCCTCAAAACTTGCACCATGTAAACTCATATCAATTCAACCCATGTGAAGTGGAAGAGAAAAAGGAGAAAAATGACTTAAATGCTATCATGATGTTCCCTAGCATTCTCTATATAAATCAAGCCAAACAGCCACTTCTCCTCTTGATATTTCCATGAAGTGTTCTTGAAATGTTCTATATGTTTGAGGGAGAAAAAGAAGGAGAAAGAAGGAAGAAGGGAGCTAAGAAATCAAGATGTGTTTTCCTAAAGTTAAGTCTTTCTATACCACCATCCCTTGAGCCCTCAAAAAAGTAAGTAAAATCTCTAAACCTTATGTCTAAGATCCATCAAAATATCCCCCAACACATCTCTTTAAACACTCTAAAAATCGAGAACTGAAAATAAATCGAAAAGACGTCGTAGTTGGAAATTTGGGGCTGTTATGATTATAGGTGATATGAGATATGTTGTGTGTGGTTATGTTTGAGTTTGATGACCTATAAGTGTGATGGAACCTTGGTTTTAATGTCTAAAATACAAGAATGCAATGAAATGGAACAAAAACTTAACATGACATAAGTAGAAGACTTGGACCCTAAGAGATTTGATTTTTGAGAACATAGATGTTTCTGTCCTGAAATTTGGAACGCCATAACTCAATGTAGAAATTTTATCTAAGAATGTTTTTTATGTCCATATCTATAGTTTTGTGTTATCTTTCATCCAAAGTTGGTTTCAACTCATTTTCATAAGTAGAACTCGAGATATTGCAATTTTACCAAAGTGTGTTTGTTTTTGACCAGTCAACACTACCAACTTGAAAACCCTAGTTTAAGATGAGATCCTAACTTTCATCAAAACATGAAAGTTGTATCTAACATGTAGATCTACCTACTCACCAAATAGGAGCACAAAATAATGAATTTTGATAGATCAAAACCCTTTTGAAACTCTCTATAGTGTTTCAGCCCTCTACAAACACTTCTGTCACATTTTTGTGTGTAGCCCAAATCTACTATTTTTACTGATATATTCCGAAAGTGGTCTACACGAATTTTGTAGCTAACATATTGAAACACGTTTTGCCCAAAAATCAGACTTCAAAGCTTTGGGATGATTCCCCAAAACCATTTCAGACCCTTTGTCCAAAATTGGATCTGCTGAGTTTTGGCGGCTGACTGGACCTATTTTCTAAAATGGCCAACATGTCTAACTTTTTCCAAACAACTACCATTAGCTCTAAACATGAAACTTGTAGGGGATATGTTGAAATAGAACATAATAAAAGAATGGGCTCATCTGGACTTGATCTAATACCCTAAAACCGAGATCAATAGAGACACTTTTATGACCAATTCTCTGAGCAAGTGCTGAACTATTTTCGTTTCTGTCAAGTCTTTCATCTAGTTACCTTAGGTTTTGGCCTTGGTGTAAAACATAAAATTTGTAGAGAATATTTTAATCTAAATTTTCATCTAAAATCATAATCCAACTCCAAGTCTAAGTATCTCAAAATGCTACAGTACTTTAAAATTTAATGATTGGGAGAGAGTAATAAATGGTTAAGTTAAATCCTTAAACAAGTGAAGGATTGGGCAAGTGCGTAGTACCCCATAAACCTAAAAAGAATGTAACCAAGGTCCAAAAAATCAAGAAAACATTCAGTGTCATAATCATTTTAGTGCTTCACGTTCTAAGAAGGGTAGAACTCCGTGTTGACGGTTAAGTCATGTTTGCCTGCTAGGCATGGAAGTTTTGTTAAGTGAGGAGCAAGATTAGCTCGTTGACAAAGGCTCGGTTCGTATGCATATAAGATAAAGTGAGAGTGCTTAACCATTATCTTGAACTTGAATTTATGTAAATGAAGCATAAGAATGCTTTGAAGCGTATGTTTTGAATTATGACCAATTTGACGATCGCGTAAACCTATTGTTTTCAAAAGCCATGAAATTTTTAATTCAAGTGTGCTATCCATGATATTTTATGCTAGCATGATATTACTATGAAAGTATGGTTAATGTTGTGTTGTTGTTCCAAAGTGTCAAGTTATAAGGATTTTTGGCCCTTTATATCCCGTTATGAGGGAGGTTACCCAACTATGGATTTTTTATTTGTCCCTATAAGGGAGGTTTCTCGTTAAGCAGGGATTTTTCCCTTAAAGGCTTTTGGGCTGAGTCACAGGTTTTAGCACATACCACTCGTACTTGGTGGAAAGTGGCCCTAATTCCATTACGTTGCTATCCGTGCATTGAGAATTAAGGTTACAGTACCGTCGGAACTCCTGGTCGTGAGGTTGACGACTACTTGGACATTGTTGGGGTTTGAGTCTAGATTTGAGAAAGTGGTCATGCATTTTAAATTTGTGGCGGTTAAGCCAGGAACATATTTCTGTTTGCAATACTGAGAAGGTTCTGTATAATCTGTGATATTTTCATGTTCAAGCAAATGCATCAGTTTCTATATTTTCGTGGAAAATGTGATGAACTATTTTTTTTGAAAGAGTTTTCAGTTATTCTTAACTAAGTAACTGTCTTTTCTGTTCATGATAATACTAAGTGCGCTCTCCTATGACCTCTGTGGTCATAGATACCAGGAATGGCTAGGAGTTGGTCCACCACAAGCGTCGTCGGGTAGTTTTGGTGCAGTTTTCTTTTGTTTAGTTTTTAGTTTTGGCAGAGCTTCATGTATAAGACCCTGAAGGTTTTTGATGCTTTAAAAGTAATGTATGCCCTTGGGATGGCGAATCCCTAGTGACTCATGTATACCTCTTTTGACATTAAGACATTGTGGTTACTTAGAAGTTCTTGTTTGGTCTCTTAATATCTTTATCCCTTGTCTATCTCTTTGGCTGTCGGTTTGCAGTGGGATCACATCCCTTTGTATAGGTTTGGTGCCTTGCGAGAGCAGAGTGTCACATTTTGGTATCAGAGCTCTAGATTATAGGTTCTGTAGACTTGTCAAAGTGTGGTCTATGGTGGATCGTAGGTTAAGCGTGTCATCTCGCAGTCTGTTGAGAAGAGTGATTTAGGCCTTGGGTTGTCATACCTTTACCTTCGGGCATCTAACTGACTGGCATTAAGGTCCATTTGTGTGACACCCCATTCCCCGGGCATGTCGGGAAATATGTAACTATAAATAAGGGACATATTCTAACCGAACATTCATAGATACATAAGATAGTTACTACATCATTAACAGTTCTGATTTTGATCAAAATACTTAATAGTTACAGTCATCTAGAAACTTTCAACAAAAGTTACAATATGTCCATGGAAACTGAACAAAAGTTCCAAAAAGTAAACGTCCTACGTCTTCAAGCTACGTCGTTGGGGTTGACCTGCTTCTGCCACTCTCCCCCTTCTTCGTAGTCTTCTTCCTCGATGAACACGCCTTCCTCAAAGGGTCCTTCTTCTTCACGTGTGGCACGAATGCCAGGAGCCAGAGCTCATAAGCAAATTTCCTAAATCATCTAACAAATTCACGACAAGATATTCTATAATACATATCGTATAATACCCATTGCAAACTTAAGGGGGTAGAGATATAGGCAATTTAACATTTTCAACAAGATGAGCACATATAAGAACAGTAGTGTGAGTGCGTGATGCAGATGAATGTAATGCAGATGCCCAACCCAAAGTACTTCCAGAACAGTATCATGAATTCCACGCTAGGAATTATAGAGTAGACTTGATGGTACATTAATCACTTAACCTATCCTAGTCTCATTGCGAAAGGTAAACACTTGCCTCGGCTACATGCCTCAACCATTTTACTCAATAGCAACGGTGTAGGGGTGGGCCACCCAGTTATCAGTCACCGTTATACGGGCCAACAGTCCCACATTAAGTACTAGGATACTCGTTAAGCATCAACCAAAAGTCTAAATAAAGCTAGTGACGAACCCATGGTGCCTAAATCCCCCTTTATAATTAAAAACCTCCAATTCAATATCAATATGGCAACCAGGGACGTCCTAGATCCACAACTACTGAATAAATGATTTCCATGTTACTCAACCCAATTAAAGGATACGAAAGGGACTCCAATAACCCAAGATGACATGTAGAAATGTTCATGATGTGAAATATACTTCTCCTATGCAATTAATCATAGCATGACATATGATTATGATATGGCACTTGGTACATCTTGCTAAAGCATAAAGTACAAGCATACGAACCATAATCACAATTTATGTAACATAGAATCGAACCATTGGCATGAGCTCATTTCATCAAAAGTATCAATTTCATACACTATTTACTTAAAAAGTTCATATAAAGTTCACACACTGAAGTTCCATATGTAACACGTCATTCGAACACTTAGCTAATTTTGGGTAAAAGTTCAATTACTAGTTTTAAAGTTTCAACACTGTTTTAAAGTACTTAGACATGAATTTAATTTTTTAAATTTTAACAGAAATTAAATAAAAATATTCCCTACAACTTTCATGTTTATCACTAAGGTTAGAACCTAGGGCACGGGGGTCATTTAGTTTATTTTAGTAAAAACCCTCCAGCATTTTATAGAGAAAAATATAGAAATTGGGCCTCTGTTGACCTCAGTTTTGGGGCATCATTTCAGGGACTTTACATCTGAAGTTTGCTGAGGTTTTAGTTTAAGGTGTCCCCTACAATTTTCATGTTTTGTGCTAGGGCAAGTTGTTTGGAAACATTTTGAGATTTTAGTCAATTTATAAAAAGGGCTCAGTAAGCCTAAAAAGGGGTCTACATAGTGTACTTTTAACAGAGAATTGTCAAAACCTTTGGGGTAACATCCGAGGGTATTTTGGGCTGATTTTTGCTCCGTGATTAGTTTAATATGTTAAATACATTTTTCATGTTTACCACTTTTGGATTTGGATTCTAAAAAGTTGAGTTTTGGATCTCACAAAACTGTGTGACAGAGAGGTCTGTCAGCCACTGAACCCTAAAAAGTGTGTGACGCCCCGTCCTCCGGACACGTCGGGACATACATAAATATAAATAAATGAATATTCTAGCCATTCATTCCTATTTACATACGTTAGTTATTACATCATAAAAGAGTTCTGAACTGTTTAAAGTACTTAAATATTATAGTTTCATTAAGAAATTTCAAAATTACACTAAGCACGAGAGAACTAAATATAAGCATAAAAGCAGAGGTCTTGACTCCTCAGAATGCATCAGCGAAATCCACGTGCTCTTGGGACTCACTTTGTTCTTCAAACTCTTTTTCTCCCTCGGGGTTGACTTTCTCTAAGAACTCTTTCCTACCCGTGACACGAATGCCATGAGCCAAGACTCATAAATAAAACACTATAACCTTCTAACTAATCTCACGGCACAAAATTCACCGCAACACATACCATAAAACACCTAGTACAGTTTATAGTTAAGTAGACAAACAAATTTATGACAGAATAGCAGATAAACCAAATAGCATGCGTATATGACATGCAGATGCCTAACCCAACATGCACCCAGATTATAATAGGAATTCCACGTCGGGAATCACCAGAGTAGACTTAATAGGACTTTGATCACCAAACCTATCCTTGCCTCGTTGCAATTAGTAACCAAATCGCCGAGCATCATGCCAAAGCTGTTTTACTCAATGGCATCAGCGTGGGGGTGGCCAACAAAATAATCATCCACCCTTATTCCAAGCCATCCAAAATAATCATACGTCACAATCCCACCTTAAGCACAAGGATGCTCGTTTGGCATGAACCCAAAGTCTAAAAGATTTCAAGAGGCGTTCACATTACACAAAGTACCAATATGAGGGATTTAGGACCGCCATAATTGAGCTCTCTCCGAATTACCACCGCAGTGTGATTAAGTCTGCCAAATTAGGCTCTTTCCGAATTACCCTTCAAAACATCGTGACAATGGGGTTTAGGTCCGCCATAATTGAGCTCTCTCTGAATTACCACCATAGTGGGATTAAGTCCACCAAATTAGGCTCTCCCCAAATTACCCAAAGTCTAAGCTACCGAAACCAGAATGCTAGCAACGAACCCATGGTGCCCAACATTATTCATAAACCATTTCTGTAACACCGGGGATGCACCCAGGGTGTACAAGCCAAAATCATTTCCAACACCGGGGATGCACTAAGGGTGTAAAAACCAAAATATTTTCAAAAATGGCAACCAGGGACGCCTTAGACTTATAACCAAGAAGGATAATCTCAACACAGCCCATCCCAACAACGGTTTGCACAGATGGACTCCAATATGCCAGGATGCAAGTGAAAATGTCAATAATGTATGATATGGGTCTCAAATATAACCATGTACAGCATGGCATCAACTAGCATGGCAAGATTCATGGTATAACGCGCAAAGCATAAAGTACAAGTATGTGAGACAAAAGCTACAATTCACAAGATATGATTCAACATGATCGCATGGGTTCTAAATTATCATACATTTACTTAGAAACATTAATCGACGAATTCAATCAACCATCTTACAAAAACTAGGGTTTCATAGTGATAGGTACTCACCATACACTCAACAAATTTTAAGGCTAAAAGCCAAGTATTAAATTAAAAGGGGAAACAGGGTTTTGGGACATCTAGACTTGGAATCAAGATATTATTTTTATAGACCAATTAGATCAAAATACTTTCTACAACTCTCATGTTTATCACTAAGGCTAAGCCCTACGACAAAGGGATGAACATTTTATCCTATGAAAAAATGGTTCAGCACTTTCTCCAGATTTTTACCAAAAACTATCTTCTGTTTCTCTCAGTTGTGGGGTATCAAATGAAGTCCAAATGTGCCCATGTTTTAGTATGTCCTAGTTTAACAAGTCCCCTACAATTTTTATGTTTAGAGCTAAGGGTAGTTGTTTGAAACAAGGTAAACTTTTTGGACATTTTAAAAAGTAGGTTCTATCAGCCGCCAAAACTCAGCAGAACCTATTTTGGACAGAGGGTTTAAAAATATTTTGGGATATCATCCTGAGGCTTTGAGGTCTGATTTTGGAAATAAAATACTTCAAAAATTTGGCTACAATGTTTATGTAGACCACATTTGGAATAGGTCACTAAAAATAGGTGTTTTGGGCTATATAAAAATATGTGACAGAATGTTCCTCAGGGGCTGAAACTCAATAGAGACTTTCAAAGGGTTTTGACCGATCAAATCTCAATATTTTATTCTCATTCTTTTTAGGTAGATATATATACATGTTATATACAACTTTCATGTTTTGACCAAAGTTCAGATCTCATTCTAAACTAGGGTTTCCAAACCGGTAGTGTTGACTGGTCAGAAAATGACACACTATGGTAAAATTACAATATCTTGTGTTTTGGTTATGAAAATGTGTTGAAACCAACTTTGGATGATATATAACACAAAAATATAACTCTGGACATAAAACTCATGCTTAGATCAATTTTCTACATTGAGTTATGGCATTTCAAATCTCAGGACAGAAACATTAAAGTCCTTAAAATCAAGCCTCTTAGGGTTTAGGTCTTCTACTTGTGTCATGTCAAGTTTTTGTTCCATTTCTTTGCATGTTTGTGTTTCAAACTTAAATATCAAAACTCCAGTACACTTAGAGATCATCAAACTCAAAGATAATAACATACAATAACATCTCATATTATTCATAATCAAAACATCACCTAAATTTCCAACTACAACGCCTTTTCGATTTTGATTTTGGTTCTTGATTTTTAAAGTGTTCAAAGGGATGGGTTGAGGGATATTTTTAGGGATCTTAGATACAAGGTTTACAGGTTTTACTTACATGTTTGAGAGATCAAAGGATGGTGGAAGATTGATTTGGACTTAGCTTTCGAAAACTTCCTCGGTTTCTTCCTTTTCCTCCCTTTCCTCTTCCTCAAACTCATGGAATACTTCAAGAACAATTGAAGGTCTGCTCCCTCACACTCTTGCACGAAATTTTGAAGGGGAGAAGAGATGTTTGGGCTTAGTTTAAATAGGCAAAGGCTATGGGACAAAGGGGAGACAAAAAGTACACAAAGGGTCCCTTTTTTCTTCATTTCATTTAATGTGATTTGAATTTGATTTGAGTTGATTTGATTCTTGGAAGCTAGAATTCAGATTTAGGGAATTCAGATTTGGAGGACAAAAATCTGATCTCCCATCAATCAAGGAGTTTGTCTCGATTTTCGTGCCCTTATTGTGTAAGAAAATGCATTAAGTTAATTTGATGTATCTTTTTGGTGTCTTTTCCTACTGAGACTTATTATTTTAATATATTTATGAGAAATATATTATTTTCATGTATTATCATAGTTTTCATAGCAATTGATTAAATAGATGTAGTATTTTAAGTCAAATTAAGTTCTTTTGGCAATATATGACTTTTTGACTTATTTTGTTGTGTATGAACTTCAATAATAATTTGTTTGCTTTTGTTGACTTAAAAAGCTATATTATTAGGTGTATTACTTGTTCAACAAGTATGGGATTATCATAATGTTTCATTTAATACATTTCTCATCATTTAAAGCTAAAAAGATGCAAAAAAAGTAACTTTTTGGCACATCCCCAAGGTGGTCGGCCACTAGGGAGTATTTTTGGTATTTTGATGTTATTTTATTTTTTACTACATAATTGTACATAAATCCTTGATTTAGTGTATCCATATGTCAAAATTTGGGTTTTTAAGACTTTTTACTGTACTAAGGGCAAAACGGTCATTTTATCCTATTTATGAGAATTTTTTATTTTTAATTCATTATTTCATGATATATACTTAATTTAGAATGTTAGGAGACTCTCCGAGTGTTAAGGCTTTGTTGCCTGAGTTTCAAACCTTTTTAGGATTTTCGGGCCGAACTTAGGATTTTTTATTCGAGTTAGGGTTTTTAACTACTTCTGTGTTCTATGGTCTCGTGGACTATTTGTTACTAACACTAGGGTCTGAGCAGGGTCATTACATTGGTCGTTATAAATAGTGTTGTTACAACTAGGGTCTGTACTTGGTCGTTACAAACTACCCCCTTAAACAAATTTCGTCCCAGAAATTTCGCCTTGTACTTCACCGTGTTAAAGATGATTTACTAACGTTGTGCCTTCTTGTTTTTCCAAAATTGTATCTTTGATTGCTTGAGTTGTTCTTTATTGCAGGTGTGGATAAGGTCGAGCCCATATGTTCAGTACTTAGCGTAAAAGTTATCTTGTCCTACTTAACACTTTAAACTAATTATTACCAAATCTTCAAGGATCATATCACATAACCAGCTAGCCCTAATAAGATTCGTATCTCTGTTACATTAGTTAATCTCATCCCATTAACTGTTGTTTCTACTTCAGTTGAATCCACTTGAGTTTCTTCTCTAGATATAACATGATCTAAAAACATGACCCGGTCCAACTAAAACTCACACTTACCAAGGTTTACATATAACTTGTGCTTTCTCAGGATCTACAAAGAATCTTCAAATATTTTGTGTTCCTCTTTACTCCGAGAATATAACCGAATATCGTTTATCAACACAATTACAAATTGGTCAAGAAAGCTTCTAAACACTCGATCCATCAGGTCCATAAACACAACAGGTAAATTTATTAACCCGAAAGGCATCACCACGAATTCATAATGCTCGTAACGAGTCCTAAAGGCAGTCTTGGGTATATTTGACTCCCGTACTTTCAATTTATGGTATCACGACCCCTGTCTACCCTTGAGAATACGTTGGCTCCAAAACACAACTTACATTGAGTACGACTTCCACAAGCGATCATATGTCTCTAAACTAGCCCACCACCGAAACTGATTTCAAACATTCTCTACTTCTGTTTAGAATGAATGTCACTCTACCGAAAACCAGCTCATTTCCATATTCAAACGTATATCGAAGACTACTTCCCAATCGATTAACGGCTATTAACTCAAAATCACATCATCACTTTATGTTGGACTACTCTAGCCTTACGACCATCAAGATTATTACAGCCACTTGAACCTAATGAGTCACTAGGGCTAAACATACCATACAGACTAAACGCTCCCCAGGTATATGCTTACTCATATGAATCCAATCACAACCTCGTCACATATTTTCTTCACGTATGTACCTTCTACCCTACAATCCTTTAACTGAACAGTATTAACTTCTGATTATAAAGTCTCTTATCATCATCACTCACTCAATCCCTTTACACATTTTCTACCACGCAATCGAACCAAGAACCATTTTTGCACTTTAATTATTTCATCTTACTCACATTCTACCAAGACACTCGATCCACTCAAGGCCAATTACAAAAACCATACCTATAAATTTGTATAATCTCACTTATGCTTCCACTCTTCTCATCCAAACACTTATTCTTCCTACGTACTCACATTAAACTTCTATACAACTTCACCAAAAATAACAAAATTATATCACCCTTCAACTTCCCATACATAGAGTTCATACGCTCTCATAAGAAAATTTCTTCCCTATACCAGCAACGTCTACTCACCAATCTAAACAAACTTGCTCTAACGGGTCACATCACAAAAGGTTTTCAAAAGCAACTTCCTTACAACTCACATCGATACCATAATGATAACCGAATACCACTCCATAAGAGCTACACAGTCTATACGCCAAACGAATACAAACTGATACTTTAAAAGTCTACCATGTGAATAACTTGGTCTGCCCAAAATGTGCACTCCACCCTTCAAACAATCTTCAGCATCAATGGGACTCACAGTTTCCACAAACTCCTTAGCACCCAAACCCTTGAAGCGTTCAACTAAAGAGTTACCAGTCTTTTAAGGTGATCTTGATAATCTTGAGGGCGAAGTCTATAATCATATACTTCCATTTTCTCGCTAGTCCTTCCAAGGGTTGCTACGTTCCTCTTGGCTTCTACCGTATGTTCTTGACGTGCTTAGAATGTTGGGTTTGAATGTCTCTTCCAATAACTGGATCGTTTTCTCAGGCGGTTAGTCATTCTAAGTAAAACGAACATAATAAAAGATATGGTTGTGGTAATTACCTAGTCATGTGATCCATTGTGACATAGTGGTTAATTCTTCATCAGGCCCCACACGTTCATTGTTGTGATAAAGATTCTCCGTTCTTTGATAGTGATGGCAAAAATTCAGATTCTAACACTTCGGTGGGAGGATTGGCGTGACTATCGATGTATATAAATGTACCTCCTTTGCTAGAGTACTAAGGTTATCATGAGCTCGAGGCTAGTTCTCATTTTTACTATCGGTATGAATCTTGTGCTTCTTGATTTATCGAAATAGGTGGGTCAACTATGAACTAGTCTTAGGGAAGTTTGAATTTGCCATATGGTGGTGTCGCGAATCCTTTGATGTGAAGCTGTCGTTTCTAACTTTGGATTGCTGACAGCCTAGTTCTTATTTGTCGGGACCTTTGAAAAGATATAGTTAGTTGAATAAGCCCTTACTTAACCATTCTTGTAAACGGGAGTTTCGATCTTCAAAACTTTATTAAACGCGGACGTTGATAGATATTTTAAGTCGTGACATCATGAAGAAATCTGTTTCATGCTTGAAGAGGTGTTAAGAGATTTTCGTACATCGTCTCAGTTTCGCATGAAAGCGCTAAGGCCTAATGACATAATATCCTGACGATCATTGTTACTCATAGATTTATGGGGCAAGATTTTTGAAGGTCGATAGTCAAAAACACGCGCAGGGTTAGAACGTCTTATAGTGGAACCCAGGTGGTTCAAGGATAGGTTGGATGAGATTAAACGGTCACGGTTAAGACAACTATCGTTGACACAAATTGAGTGGTCATTTGGGGTTCAAATGTAGGTAAAACAAAAGGAGGACAGTGAACAATACTTTAAACAAGTGTCCTCGGAACTAATCCAGTACAATCAGATTATGATAAAGGAGAAATGAAAAGGGGCAGCCTAACTAGATACTTTGCCCTAAAGTTACGTCGGCCTAACGTACTTCAATTCAAGCATCCAAGTCG